>QQSL01000022.1:0-226903 GCA_003693665.1 Chaetothyriales sp. CBS 134920 | reverse complement strand
ATGTGAGAATTATGGGCGAGAGAGGGGATTTATGGGCAGGAGGGATGAATTGTGGACTGAAAGGTGAGAATTGTGGGCAGAGGAGAAGAATTGTGGACTGGATAATGGATGTTTCGGAAAATGAATTCTTTAGACTTGGGGTTAGTGATTTATTGAGTTGGGATTAAGTGGAGTTCCCCAATAATCATTGGTTGATGTGGTGGAGTCATTCTGCTAGCTAAATGACAGTCCATATAGTTAGGTCAGGCCTACAGCACTAGGAGTGTCAGATAAGATAGTTCCTAGTGGACTACTAGATTAGAGAGACCAAGCTATAGTAGAAGAGATGGAATAGCTGAAAGGTAAGCCCAAAGGTAGGTTCAGTAAATGGTTGCACCTATGGATTGCTTGGTTCCCTAAGGAAACTAGACTGACTCCAGAATGTATCTTGGAACTCAAGATTGGCAACATTCTGTAAGAGAATGAACAAGCCATGTTCCTATAGATGTTAAAGAACAGGGAAGCTGCCCTGTCCTAGACTTGGCAGGAACTCAGCTATATCAAGGAAGAATGTATCCTGCCTCTGGAAATCAAGATAGTCAAACATAAGGTATAGATAACACAGAGTTTTCCAGTTCCAAAAGCTCTGCTTAGAGAAGTAAAGGAGATGCTAATAGACTAACTAAAGCAGGGGATTCTTGAGTTTTGTCATAGTGCTTACAGGAATCCCTGGTTCCTGGTTAAGAAAAAGAATAGTAAGTATTGCCTAATCAATGTGTACACAGAGATAAACCAATTCATGATTTAGGATATGATTCTGCTACTGATAGCTAACAATTTTGCAGAGTGATTTATATATATGATCATCTATAGTCTCATAGACATGAAGTCAGGCTACAACTAGTTCAGCCTAGCTATGAAAGACAGGGACAAGACAGCTTTTATAATACCCCTGGGGTTGTTATGAATAATGACATTACTGCAGGGCACAACAAATTCTATCAGCTAATTTGTCAGGTCAATGCTGTGGATCCTGGAGTATGTACTCAAGATCTGTGCTGCCTACATTGATAATATCAGAGTTAAAGGTCCAAAGACTGACTACAGCAGAGAGGAGGTGGTACCTAGGATCTGACACTTTGTCTTGGAACATATCAAGAACATTGACACTATCCTACTTGAAATAGAAAGGGCAGGGGTCACAATTGATGGGGTGAAAACCCAGTGGTATCAGAGGGGTTTAAAAATAGTTGGCTACATTTACAACAGAGACAGAAGGCACCCAGACATAGAAAAAGTAGCCAAGATCCTTGACTAGCCAGTATACAAGGATCAAAGAGAGGTGCAAAGCTTTCTTGGTCTCTATGTCTACTACAGGATCTGGGTGGAACACTTCATCATTATCTCAGCCCCCCTCTACTGAGTCCTTAAAAAGGGAGTGACTTTCATATGGGGTGGGGACCAAGAACAGGCGATATATAAGCTCAAGGTCACACTGACAAACCCACCTACACTGATCACACTTGACTACAGTCCCTCAGCCTTACTGATTGTGTTAGTATTTAATGCTAGCAAGACAGGCTAGGGAGCGGTACTGATACAAGAGGTGGAAAAGAAGAAGAGGAAGCCTGTGAGGTTTAAGAGTAGAGTCTGGATATATATAGAATCAGGATACAACACAGGGAAAAGAGAATATCAAGCCCTACTCAAGGTACTAAAGAAGTTCTGACACTATCTCTATGGTATTCACTTCATTATTAAGATAGATACTCTGATACTGAGGGCTTAACTCAACTATACTACCACAGACCTACCAGGAGCCCTGGTAACACAGTGGCTTGCATGGATCAGACTATTTGATTTTGAGATAAGGCATGTTCCTGGAATCAAGAACTCAGTTATAGATATACTCTCTAGGCAACCATCAATAGAAGAAGATATTAAAGAGAGGGACTGCAAAGAGGATATCAATCACTGGGTGGTGACACAAATCTCCACAGTCAGGATCAACACTATTTCATATATCAACCAAGAAGGCAAAGTGGTCACTGAGGAATAGGTTATAAAGAGGAACAGAGAAAGGGACACTAGAGAAGAGGAAGTCCTGATTAAGGCAGGGAAGGAGATACTGATTAAAGAGGAGGAGGTAGAATTTTGAATAGAACTCTATAGAGAGGAAAGCCAAAGGATTACTGTATACCTTCTCTCTAGTGGATAGCAATCTCAGAGCATAGCTCTGGACTAGTTTAAGAGACTCAAGAGCAAGGTACTCAAGTACATTGTACAGGATAGCTACTTATGGAGATAGGCTGAACCACAATCTAATTATCTGGAACTAAGGAGGGTAATTAAAGATACAATAGGCTAGGCAGAGGTCCTTGTCATAATGCATGACAACTTTAGATATCATAGGAGGGAAGTCACATTCCACCACATTGACTTGATGTACCACTAGGATGGACTATGGTCAATAGTTGACAAATGGGTGAGGGAGTGCAAACACTGCCAGAAGTATGCAGGTGTGAGGCAAGTTAAAGCTCTCTAATTCACTTTCAGTGAAAATCAATGAGATCAAGTATATATGGACATGACTTACATACCACCTAGTAGAGGCAAGAAATTCCTGGTATATGTGTGATTAGACACCTCAGGCTGGCTTGAAGCTCAAGCCCTTAGCAGGAATAACAGCAAGCAAGTTGCATAGTTCTTGTATAAGGAGATCATCTGCTACCACAGTATGTTTAGTAAGGTTATGATAGATAGTGGACTAGAAAACAAAGATCTAACCATGGACCTTTTTCAACACTACAATATCCCTTAAATATAGGTTTCTACCTACCACCCTCAAGCAAATGGACTTATTAAGCAAGGTCACCAAACAGTAGTAGACAGCCTCTCAAAAATGACAAGAGGTAGCAAGGAATCCTGGCTAGACTATTTATATACTGTTCTATAGGCAGACAGGATATCAGTTCAAGCCAGCACTAGAAGGACACCTTTTGAGGTTGAGTATAGTTATAGACTAATTATGCTAATTAAAGTCAGATATCTAATATGGATAGTCATAGACTAGTTATCAATGTAAAACATAGTAGATCTCTTGGCACTCAGGGTGTGTGCTTTAGAGCAGTGAGAGGATGATTAGTGTGAAGTGCTACTCCACCTTTAGTGAATATAACAGAAGTATAGTGAATATTTTGATAGGTGACATAAGCATGACATCAGACACAAGCCATTAGACAAAGGTGCACTTGTCTTACTGCAGGATCCTCTGAAGGAGGTAGATATGTTGACAACATCTAAACTGAAGTATAAATAGCTTGGGCCCTTCTAAGTCCACAAAAATTAGACCAGGAATAGGGTACTAACAGGAATATATATACTTGAGGACCTCAATAGAACAAGGATGTGTAGAACATTTCTTGGAATAAGGCTGAAGTGATTCTTCACAGTAACACAAGTCTTTGAAGTCAACAATGTATCTTGAGTAGCCAAGGTAGCAGAGCTCTTCACTCCTAGGAGGGAGGGAGAAGAATCAGAAGCTACAGAAGAGGAGAGATAGGAAGTTGGAATGGTATCAGAGAGACCTGAATAGTAAGCTAGCATAACATCAGGTAGGCTTAACTAGGAAGCTAGATAAGTATCAGAGACAGCAGGTGAAGAAGGATCTAAAGTATCTGAGGCATCAAGTCAAGAAGGAGGAGAAGCAGTATAGACATCTAGTTAGCAGAGAGGTCAGTAGAGAGGAGCTAACCCAGCATTATCAGTAATAAACAAGGAAGGAGCAGAGATAGCAGGAGTATCAGGTCAAAAGCGAGGAGAAGCAGAACAGGCATTGAGAGCTAGAAGATCTACACAGGAGTTTGAGCTGGTGATGCCAAGGGTATCTAAGGTATTATAAGACAGCTTTCCTGTAATGGAGGAAGATGAAGTAGACAGGATACTGGGTAATTAAGCAGGGTAGGGTGGTGAGCAGGAGCTTCAAGGGTTTAATATTCAGTAGATGTCTTTTCACTCTAGTAAGGTCCAGGACCTAATACAAGATAGTAGAGTGCTTAGGATAGCCAAGGATAGTCCAGAGAAGTGAATTAACCCACATAGAATTACCCTGGTTTATATCAGAATTCACTCCCTGATCAGTAGCCTTATTCTAGCCCCCACCTATAACACCAACATAGGTTTTGAAGTAATCTTGAAGTGTTCTCTCTCATTTCCTTAGTAATGGTTGCCCAGCAACCATTGTCACACTACAAGGAGGGGTTGCCGCAACAGCAACCCTTATTAACCACACAACCAGCCTTTTTCCCTTCTCATAACTTGACTCTTATCACTTTTTACTTGACTAGTACTAATTCAACCCTTATAATCACTAGTAATAGACCCTCAATAATAGACAGTAACATGGAACTCTCACCAAACACAAGGATATAACTTGCCACTCTTTCCTCTTTCTCTACTACCACCAACCTATGGTAGGCTTTGTGATCAGCCAAGAACAATGATATATGATATATAATCCTCACTGAGGTGATGGACCAGTATAATAAGCACTGAGAGAAGGGAGGAGAGATTGCTATCCTGATTAACAACTAATTAGAGATCTACAGCCTTAACAGACAAGCTGATAAGGACACTGAGCTCTAGTATATCCTCTGACAAGACACAGCAGAACACAGACAAAAGAGGAGCAAAGTAGACAAGAACAAGGCTAGCATAACAAAGACATAGGGAAGTGAATATAAGCCAGCTGTCTAGGCTAAACTAAACCTAAAGATAAGTGAGAAATATACTGAGAACCTGATAGCCCTTTCTCTGGCTTACCAGAGCAAGGGCTTGTCACTTGTAGACATAAGCATGAGAATCTGCTTAGCTGTGTTCACCTAATTAGAGACATTGGATAGAGGTATAAGACAAAGTCTAAAGGTCTAGGCAGGGAACCTAGTGAATACTAGGACAATGGTTGAGAACAACAGTTTTGTACCTCTCAGCTACATAGCTGCCTTAAGTCGAAACTTGAGTATCAATGAGGATGGCTTCTTGTATCTAGTGGAGGAGATATAAGCTTTAATGGGTTGGTTTAGAGATAACCAGGTAATAGTAGATAGTAATAGTATAGACCTAGGGATATAGATGGATACTGATAGAGACACCAGTATATTTAACACTGATAGAGAGATCATTATATTCAATGGTAAAGATATCTTGAAGGAAGAGAAGACAATGACCTTGGAGAATAAGCAGACTAGTGATAATCCTCTGGTAGATAAGGCCATAATACCACAGGACAACAGATTTATAGGGTTTAGTATAGAGATCCCTGTCTAAGATACTAGCTAGATAGATCAAGATATTCTGGCTATTAAGCTAGAAGCCAGTAATAATTCTTCAGAAGAAAAGAGAGATTCTTCCCTAGGTGAACAATCAACAGTTGAAAGTATGTAAATAGAGACAAAGGAAGATCATGACAGTAGAGAAGAAGCCAAAGCCTAGGGCTAGCAAGTTAACAGCATACCAATGGATTCAGAATCCAAACTTTCTGACACTCTAGACACACTGGAGACACTAGACAACTTCAGCGAAGGGGAGAGCAGCTATAATGCAGACAAGACTACCAAAGAGGAAGGGGCTGCTCTAAACAATAGTCAGAGATCTTGTGGATGCCATACAAGAGTGCTGAGAGTACTAACAGCAGGCTTAAGGAAAGGATATAGGATTAAAGAAAAAGACTTGGCCTCTGCTATTCAGTGTTAGCATGATGATGTTCTAGAGTGATATCTATATCTATGCTACCAGTATATACAGCTGCTAGTTACTGCTCTGGGTATGAAAACAAAGAGTCAGCAAGATGATCAGCTGGATACTGATGGCTTGATAGGGAGACTGACCCTGTTCTATAAGTATACTATAGGACTAGGTATAGATACTATACACACTGGGAGTGAGATATACTGGATGTTTTATGTTGACTACTAACCAGCCTATAGAGACAATAGCTTAGGGCCCTACAAGTTTTGGCTCTATAAGGATGTATTCAGTATTCAACAGATCAGCAAGGAAGAGTAGGCAAGCCTACATAACTAGCTAAGAATCAACACAACTGAGTGGGAAAAGGTTAGGTCACTCAACCTGAGTACCTTCAGTTGGTTGAGCATAGTAAGGCATAACAGTAATAACAAGTGTCTATAGGGGAAGTCAATTTAGGAATTGGTAAGGCTTGAGTTTGAGGTGTACAACCACTACCTGCGAAAGATCAACAGCAAAGACAACTACAGCTGGTACTGAAGTATAGTACACAGCCTTATATAACAGCTTGTTTGGCAAGACCCTGTGTACTACTGTACCTATGCTACACTACAGGCAGATAGGAAGACAGCTCTTGTGTTATACCCCTACTATACAAAGTTTCAGTAGCTAGGAGACTCTATAGCCTTCTGCTATATCAATCTTAACCTGAATAAACTAGTGAACAATGGGTGAGGTACCTATCAGCTTCAAGGCTCTGTGTTATTTGATAATGAAGATAATAATGACTGCACTGAGATCTTGCTGGGCATGCACCTGTACTTAGGAGAATAGGCAGAGGACCTAGTGATGTGGGGTATTCAGCTAAAAGGATATATACACACAATCATAGATAGAATATTCAGTAATAAGGATAAAGTTAAGCATAACACTGACTGGACTATAATCCCTTGCAAAGTGCTAGAGGTGAGAGTGTTGTAGCTCTATCTCTCTTACAGTGCAAGGGGCCTAGCTAGGAGGGTGTAGTAGATAGTGCTCCTGTGGTTTATGGGTCTATAGGATAATCTACAGGCACTAGAAGTGCTAGAGGGCAGCTGCTTTGATAACTTGCATTAGGTGCACCTTGACTTAGAGATAGGGCTATTAACACTATCTAGGCTCTATAACAAGTATAGGGTAATTCTCTTCTGATTCCTGGTCACAGTGATGCTTTCTAGACTTGGGGCCTTATTAGATACCCTGGTGACAAGACTTAAGTACAATATACTGGTAGTAAAGAGAGAGCAGGGGATCTTGTTTGGGGGAACCAACAAGCAGCGAGATGAATTTGTTGTGGCATAGAGACAAAGGGCTATAGAGGCCTTCTTCAATACTTTCTCCCTCTTCCTTGACTTGGAAGAGCAGATGTTTGGTGACAACTCTTTTGGGCAGAGGCCATAGGCCTGGTTTGGTCAAAAAAAAAAAAAAAAAAAAAAAAAAAAAAAAAAAAAAAAAAAAAAAAAAACCTTTGATTCTTGTGCTCTGTACTTTGCCCTTGTTTTCTTTCTCAGAATTGATTTTATGTTGTAACTGAAATTGCAGTAGGATTGCTAGGCTTGGATTTGTTAGGAGTTACTCAAGTCCTGTTGTATAATACAACAGGATGTGAGTAACTATATAACCAGGGGACAGTCATAATTAAAGGGTAGGGTGGGATGTACTGGTGAAGTACCCTATACCCTGGGAAATGCTATGGAACTATAGGCCACTATATCAGAGGGGTAGTAGTGTACTCAAGGATAGGGACTCTAAGGGCTAGGGACCACTGATTACTGGGTCTCTATAGTAGAGACACCAGGACAGTTATCCTAAGTAGGAGAGGAAAGATCAACTATCCCTAGGGCTAGGGCTGTTAGCTACTGGGTCCTTGTAGCAGGGATACTGGGGCAGCAGCCTAGGGTATAGGGACTAGAAGACAACCCTCCCTGGCTGGTAGAGGAGCTCAAAGGAGTGCTTCTGTTAACAAAACCCCTTAGGAAGAGTGAGGTCCTAACCTAGACATGTGTTGAAGCAGCCTAGTTGAGTACATAACATGAATCTGCTCCTCAATAAGAGACTAAGTCAGTAAGGCTGAGTATACAGGGACCTCTTGGCAAGGCTGGATAGGAGGATAGGAAGAAACAGGGATATAGGTAGACAAGATATATACACACCTAGACAATATTAGCCCAATTGAAAAAAACCATGAATTTTACTGAACTCAAGACAGAGGGGTTGGCAGGGCCAACCCCCTCTGTATTCCCCCCTGACTACTAACCTACTCTACAAAAAACTCCCCTCTAAGTGCAGGAGGGATGGGACCCTGAGACTATCTCTGAGGTGAGCCTGTTACCCTGGACAGAGACCCTGACTTGGACCATTCTGCGCTCACTTTGCTGGGCAAACCCCTAGGACTCGTTCACAATATATAGATACTAGGTATTGTTAGGTCTTACAATGAATATATATAGATAAAGATATATAAGAAGTTCAAGTCCTAAATCTTGGGGGAATGTTACGGGGCTGGACCCGAACTGTCTGTTTGCTCTGTTTGCTTGATTGTTTTTTTTGCTAAGTCTGCCAAGTCCACCAGATTATGATCTAGCTTTTCTATCCATAGCTTTTGTGGTCCTTTGTACCACCTCCTGTATCTTAAGTACACTGTTCTGCAACCTAATCTGCTCTGTCTGCCACCGCCCCCTTACACTAGGTGGTATCTACCCACCCCCTGTTACTCTGCCTGCCTAATCCTCTTGTTACAATGCCTTACCCCTCTGCCCCCCTGGACTTCTCTAACCATGATGTGGTGGTTGCCTATATATGGGAATACACCACTGATTAGGCCTAGTTCCTGTGGGACCTGGATATCCATATAAGCTAGATCCAAGAGACAGCTAAACAAGAAGCTGCCTCCTCCTATTAATAGCTAGCCACCCTATGCTCCTAGGTTGAATTACTGTGCTCCAAGCTTATCAGCAAGGAGGCTGTGATCAAACACTAGTCTGCCTAGATCACTACCCTGTTCTAGTCTATCTCTGTCTCTACTATTGCTAGCCTTGTCACCCTGCCTGCCCCACCTAAGAATCTAGTCCTGCCTATCCTGACCCCTACCTTATCCACTGATACTACTCCTCTCAAATCTAACTATCTACCTAACCCTACCTGCTTCAATGATAACTGTTCTAGCCTGTCCCAATTCCTATCCTAAGTATACCTCAAGCTAGAGGCTAATACTGACTGATACCCCTCTCCTCACACTTGGATTGTGTATATCTACAATCTACTGGATAACCCTGTGTACACCACTGTCCTGCCCTAACTGAATATCCACACCACTGCCCCTAGCTCTCTCTATCTTCCATAGTTCAATGACTATAAGGATGTCCTGTGTCTCCTAGACAATATGTATGGTAATCCTAACTAGAAACACACTACCCACATGACCCTGTACAGCAGCTTCAAGCAAACCAACAAGGAATTCCCTGTCTTCCTGGCTGAATTCTAGTCATTAGTTGCTATAGGTGAAGTTAACCTTGACTCTCTGGTCTCTCTCCTGGAAGGCTCCCTCTTACACGAGATAGAGGGTATATTGATCTATCATAGTATAGCCCTGCACCCAGCATGGAATACAAGGACTATATCCAATACTTGCTGACCCTAAACCATTGCTGCTGGCAATATAGCTGTGTTGCTCCCACTGCTACCTCCCATCTATCCTTATCTGTTCCTGCTAGCCAACTGGCACTGTCTGCATAGGTGCCTCCTGCTTCTGCTGCCCCGCACCAGCCTGTTTTACCTGCCCTATTAACCCTGATACCTGTCCCTGCCTCCCTATACACCCCTGGCCTAATGGATCTATTATATATAAATTGCCCTGTTGGCACTATATACTGTGAGTGTGGAGAGTGCTTCTGCTGTAGTAGTAATGAGTACCTTATCAATAACTATCCTAAGCCTGACATCTGGGGGACATGATTCCCAAGTCTGCGCCCTATGGCCTTGCTGCCTGCCTACCCTATCTGTTCTGTCTACCCTGACTCCCCTAATTCTGTCTTAAGCTTGTCAGAAAATAGAGTGTCCCTGCTATAAGACATAGGTAGAGAGCCCCTATGAGCGCTGTCCTGCCTGCCTTATCCTGATAGCCTGCCTGTCCTATTCCTATCCCTGCTGCTGTCCTTGTCCCTGCCCTTGTTCACCTAGGAGCTGCGGTTCCTTATCTGCTGTCCCTAGTCCTTGTCCCTGCTCTCCTGGTTTTCCATAGGTATAATGGCAATCTAGATCACCATAATAATCAAGGCTGTCAAACCCTCTGCTCACTGTCCTTGCCCAAGCCACAACACTACACTATAGACACAATGGTCCTGGCTGCATAGCTAATCCAAGGCCCTGCCACTGTCCTAATATACCTGATGGTTAACTCTAGAAACCAATTTGTTGCCTGTATTGACTACCACTAGGCTACCTAACACTGCCTGTAGACCTGCAAGCTTGCCAACCCTGTACTAATATCAGGGTTTGATAGAGCTATCTCAGTGGAGGGCACTGCTACCCAATATATAGTGGCTGACCTAAAGATTAGAGACCACCTAGAGAAGGACACAGTCTTCTTTATTACCTACCTATCCTAATTTCTGATTATCATAGGATTACCATGGCTAAAGGTCTATAATCCCCTGGTTAGCTAGGTAAGCCACACCATCCAGTTCCAGAGTAATTACTGCTGCTAGTCCTGCAATATACTGTCCTGCCCGCAATAGGTCAAGGCCTTGAATAATATCCTGAAGAGATCCCACCCAGAAGAGTTAGAAGCCCCACCTATCCCTATTCCTGCCAGCCCTACTATAGATACCCCTGTCTCTGCTGCTCTATCACTTGATATCCATTGAGTGTCTCTGTGAGCCTGCTCTGCCTATGCCTAGAGAGGATACAGTGTGTACCAAACCAGCCTAGAACAGCTTAACCTAAACCTGAACCCGCCCCCTGACAAGTTATAGTCCTAGTTACCTAAAGAGATCTATTACCTATCCAATATATTTAGTTCCCAAGAGGCTGAGAAACTACTGCCTCACTGCCCTTATAACCACAAGATTGAGCTTATAGAAGGGAAGCAACCCCTGTTTAGCCCCCTATACCCTATATCCCAAGACCAGCTAGCTTACCTAAAGGAATAGCTAGAAGAGAACCTGAAGAAGGGGTTTATACACCCAAGCTTGTTGTCTACTACTGCCCCAATCCTGTTTATCAAGAAGCCTGATAGAGATATCTATATCTACATAGACTACTGTAGCCTGAATACTGTCTCTGTCAAGGACTATTACCCACTGCCCCTGGTCAAGGAGACCCTGAACTACTTAAAGGGAATGAAGTTCTTCTTGACAATTGACATTATATCTATATTCAATAATATTTGCATAGCTAAAGGCATGGAATATCTAACTACCTTCTACACCCATTTTAGTCTGTATGAATCCCTGGTTATGCTGTTTAGGCTCACTAAAGTGCCTGTAACATTCCAATGGTTTATGAATGACACCCTGTGAGAGTACCTAGATATCTTCTATGCAGTCTATCTAGACAATATCCTGATCTATAGTCAAACCCAAGCCAAACATGCCTGTTACCTACAACTGGTCCTGGGGAAGCTACAAGACACTGGTCTACATGTGAAGCTCCTAAAGTATTGCTTCTTCTAGAAGGAGGTTAAATACCTTAGCCTGATCATCTCTGATGAGGGTATCAAGATAGATGTTACCAAGGTGAATGCTGTCACTGAGTGGGAAGTATCCCAAAATATCATAGACATCAAGTTATTCTTAGGATTCATGGGGTTCTATCACTGCTTCATCTAAAACTTCTCTAGTATCCTAGCCCTGATCACTGCCCTAGATAAGAAGGGAGTCCTGTTTATTTAGTCTGAAGCTTGTTAGAGAGCCTTTGATAAGATCAAGGCTACCTTCCTGGAACAACCAATCCTGACCTCATTTGATTGGGATAAGCCTACTGTCTTGGAGATTAATATATCTGACTTTGTGAGTGTGGGAATCTTGTCCTAAGCCAATGATCAGAATATCCTGTGTCTTGTTGTATTCTACACAAAAAAGCACACCCTGACAGAATGTAACTACAAGATCTATAACAAGGAACTAATGGCAATTGTCTGCTGCCTAGAAGAATGGCGCCCTAAGCTGGAGGGCTGCCAGCATCCAATAAGTATCATCACAGATCACAAGAACCTAGAATATTTCATGACAACCAAGACCCTGAACTAAAGACAAGCCTATTAGTCTGAATTCCTGTCCTGATTCAATTTCTAGATTGCTTACTATCCTAGCCATAAGGGAGGAAAGCCTAATACCCTGACCTAGAGGTCACAGGACCTGCTGTAGAAGGGGGATAAATACCTGCTACACCAGAGCTAGACTATCCTGAAAAGAGAGTACCTAACTGAATTCCTACCTGATTACCTGAATACCCTGAATAAGTCTACTGGACTGTATACCTTGGAGTCTGAGAGACTGCTAAATAAGCCTGCTGAGCTGTGTCCCCTGAGATCATCAAGACACTGAGTCTGTTTTACCCTGCCTATTACTAACCTGATTCAGCCCATGAACTCTACTAACCCTGCCCCTGAGTGCCCTGCCTAGCTAGAAGACCTGCTTACTGAGGGCTATAAGAAAGACCCCCTGCCTAGTTCTATCCTGGAAGCCCTGGATTAAGATGATGACCACTATCCTGAGATCAACCTAGCTGATTACTCCTGTTACCATAGGAGGTTGTACTACTGCCACTGTCTATATATACCTAACCTAGATAAGCTCAAGGCCAAGATCCTGTGTGAGATCCACAAGACCCTGATTACTAGATACCCTAGCCACTCCAAGATATATGAGCTCCTAACCTACAAGTAGTACTACTAGCCTGGGATATATAAGTATATCCACAACTAGGTGAGGAATTGTGATGTCTGCTGCTGAGTCACACCCTCCTAAGAAGGTTACCAAGGGCTCCTGTATCCCCTGACTACTCTAGACTGTGCCTGGAAGGATATATCAATGGACTTCATTACCTAGTTACCAGTGAGTAATGGCTGTGACACTGTGCTTATTGTTGTGGACTACCTGATGAAGTTTCAACACTTTATATCCTACAAGAGTACTTGTGACACCAAGACCATTGTCTATCTATTCTATGACTATGTCTGGTGTTACCATGGATTCCCTGAGACTATTGTGTCTAACTGAGGCCCCTAGTTTGTCTCTACTTTCTAGACCTATCTGTGCTGTATCCTGAAGACCCAAGCCCTGCTGTCAACTGCCTACCACCCATAAACTGATGGGCAGACTGAGTGTGTGAACATGTCCCTGGAGCAATACCTGTAAGTCTATGTATCATATCTATAAGATGACTAGACTGAGTGGCTGGCTTCTACTGAGTTTACTGGAAACACTACCCACTCTGAGACCACGAACCTGTCTCTGTTCTTTGCCCTGTATAGGTTCAACCCATGAATTAGACATGAGCCTGTCTATCCTGATGCCTGACCTGCTACCTAAGATGCTAGCGAGTTTGCCAGCACAATGAAGTAAATCTGGGACTTCTGCTGAGCTGAGATAGTTGCTGCCCAAGCAAGCCACAAGAGATCTACCAATAGACACTGAACCCCTGCCCACTGATTCTGTGTTAGCCAGAAGGTCTGGCTAGATGCGCGCAATATCAAGACCCTGCACCCCCAGAAGAAACTAGACTAGAAGAACCTGGGCCTGTTCAAAATCAAGAGGATCATCAGCCTATACACTTACAAGCTTGCCCTGCCTACTTCAATGAAGATCCATCCTGTGTTCTATGTCTCCCTACTCTGACCTACTGCTAGCTTGCCCCTGCCTAGACAACACCAGCCCCCTCCCCCACCAATCAAAGTTGACAGTATTGAGGAGTGGGAGATCAAAGAAGTCATTAACTCCTGATGGGAGTGCCATGGCTGTGGCCAACCCTGTCTGAAGTACACTATGAAGTGGCAAGGATACCCTGATGTCACTAAGGAGCCTGCTGAGTACCTGGAAGGAGCTGCGGAAGCCGTCTGAATCTTTCATGACTGATACCCTGATAAGCCTGCTCCCTGAGGGAGGGGAGATCTACAATCATGATCCCTGTTTACCCTGGCCCCTGACTGTTATATGGAGTATAACCTAAAGGGGGGGGATACTGTTATAGGGCTGGACCTGAACTATCTGTTTACTCTATTTGCTTGATTGTTTTTTTTGCCAAGTCTGCCAAGTCCGCCAGATTATGATCTGGCTTTTCCGTCCATAGCTTTTGTGGTCCTTTGTACCACCTCCTGTATCTCAAGTACACTGTTCTGCAACCCGATCTGCTCTGTCTGCCGCCGCCCCCTTACAGGGAAGCCAAGATTAAGAAAAAAATCTAGACTAATATAGATCTTATAAAGCTGTGTAAGGAGGAAACAGAGTGAAATCTAGATAGTAGGATTGATAAGTAGGTCAGTATATAAATTGACATGATTAATGATAATCATGTATCTCTTTAGGTAAATAGCCTTATTCAAGGGCTTTTAGGCTTCTATTATATATTTATTAGGTTTGATCCTAAGAAGTAGAAATTGATCCTTGAGAACTTAGTTCAGCCTATACCCTGCAATATATAACCATTCATTGTAGTTATAGATATCAATAGGGACACTAGTAATAATGTAGATCCTAAAGATAATAGGGGTAAAGATAGCTTAGAGATTGATAATAGTTCTGCTAATAACAGTGATATAAGTAATGAAACCAAGGACACTTAGAGGGTAGTCCTATATAGAGTCAGTAGAGCAATAAAGCCTCAAGAATAACTATAGACATAGGGTTATAGTGCAGTGGGCATAGATAGTCAGACAAGAGATAGTTAATGATATAGTATAGAATACTATACTATATAGAAACAAGTTATATTTGCTTTCTACCTAGGTATGATCTCCTCTAGCCAGGTAAATCTATAAGCAAGATTATAGTGTATATATTTAGTGATAGGGATCTTAAATAAGCCTATGATCTTTAGATAATTAGATAGGAAATTCCTAGGCTAGTGTATCAATATACAATGGGTGACAAGGTTTAGCTGTGCAGTGGGTAACAAGGTTTGACTATACAGTGGGTAACAAGGTTTAGCTGTACAGTGGATAACAAGGTTTAGCTATACAGTAGATAATGAGGTTTAGTTGTGCAGTGGGTAATGAGGTTTAGCTGTGTAGTGGGTAACAAGGTTTGACTATGTAGTGGGTGATGAGGTTTAGCTATGCAGTGGGTAACAAGGTTTAGCTGCACAGTGGGCAACAAGGTTTAGCTGCACAGTGGGTAACAAGGTTTAACTATACAATAGGCAATGAGGTTTAACTATACAGTGGGCAACAAGGTTTGACTACACAGTGGGTGACAAGGTTTGACTGTACAGTGGATGACAAGGTTTGACTGTACAGTGGGTAACAAGGTTTAACTGCACAATGGGTGATAAGGTTTAACTATACAATAGATAACAAGGTTTAACTGTGCAGTGGGTGATAAGGTTTAACTATACAGTGGGCAACAAGGTTTGACTGTGCAGTGGGTAACAAGGTTTAACTATACAATGGGTAACAAGGTTTAGCTGTATAGTAGGCAACAAGGTTTAGCTATGCAGTGGGTGACAAGGTTTGACTGCACAGTGGGCAATGAGGTTTAACTGTGCAATAGGTGATGAGGTTTGACTGTGCAATAGGCAACAAGGTTTAACTGTGCAGTGGGCAATGAGGTTTAACTGCGCAGTGGGTGACAAGGTTTAACTATGCAATGGGCAACAGGTGATAAGGGGTTGATAATACAACAGTAGCTTGAGGAGGAATAGGAACAATACAAATATAGTTAATTCTCATGGGTATGAAAACTCCCCTGAGGAGCTATGGGCTGCGCCAGGAAAGATTATAATACCAGCAGGAGCTGTGGGGAAAGTAGAGTTCTAAAAGCACACCCCTGGGCTTACTAAGCTCCCAGGGCATTTAAGGTTACTGTGGGTCTCCAAAAAAATTCATGATGAAGAGTGTGTCTCCTGAGAGTCCACTATAAAGAGGAGGTGACTTCTACCTAAGTATTCACTGTTAACTCTATATAGAAATAACTAGTCTGGTATATACTGACTAGTTTACTTAGAGGCTTAGGTCTCTAGGAGATGTTCATGGGGAGCCCTACTTGTTTTTTGACTTCTTGCGCAGGGGCTTGTTGTTAGAGTCCTCTGAGGCATAGTAGTTATCTTCCAAGTGGTTATCCTAGGTATCTTCAACCTTTATAGCCTATACTTTAGCTTGAGGTTTCCCTCTATAGCCATGCAAGTGGTAGCCCTGTGGCTTGGGTGCGCTGCTGCTGGTGGGAGTGCAAGCCTTAGACAGTGGGTTTAGATTGAATGGATTTGGGCAGTCACTGTTACAGGGCTGGACCCATGAGTGTTGATTATCCACGCTGGGCATGGAAAAAGGAGTTAACCTGCTTATCCCCAACCTGCCTGTGTTACAGGGCTGGACCTGAACTATCTATTTACTCTGTTTGCTTGTTTGTTGTTTTGCCAAGTCTGCCAAGTCCACTAGATTATGATCTGGCTTTTCTGTCCATAGCTTTTGTGGTCCTTTGTACCACCTCCTGTTCATAGAGTACACTGTTCTGCAACCCAGCTCTGTCTGTCCACTGTCACACCCTAACAGTGACTCACCCTCAACCCACACTCTTGCCTATCTGCCCAATTGACCCAGTGCCCCCAAGAAGTCCTGCAACAACCCTCCCTCACCTGCAGCATTAGGGACCCTGTTACAACATCATTGATTATTGTTTGGTACAGGTGGGAAAAATGGCAGCAAGAGGAGGTGTACAAGCTCCCTCTGTTTATTGCCATTTGAGTAGACACAAGAAATTGTGGGTGTAAATAAGGCACTCACCCAGAGGATTCCTATCTTGCACACTTTTCCTCAGATAACAAAGTGGATAATGACAACAACAACATATGCTTTTCTGCACCAATATCTTGAGTAAACTGGAGTCAACAAGGATTCATGCACAAAGTCCTCCATGTCTTGACTGGTAATTGAATATAGTAACGAAAACGAAAATTGACGGTAGACTGTACTCAGTAGCAAACTGGTATTATAAAATAGGAGGATGTCATTCAACAGTCGTCTGGATGCAGCATCCACCCCATCATGGCGGGCAGCCAAGTGGCCTTCTCCAAGCTACTGGAATCTTTGCCCCATTGCGATGGTGAGTAGTCCCGTTTTCTCTTCTTACCGCCAGGAAGACGCTTGCAAGCTGCTTGCGGCGCAACGTATAAGCTCTGTGGTTGCCTGTGAGGATGCCGAGACATCTTCCTTCCCCTGCAGCAGGAATACTGAGAGTCGGGAATGTCGATGCCGCTGTCACCCACCGAATGTGCGTCAATGCATTCCATTCCCGTGCTGGCTGCCTGGGTGCCTGACCTGCCACTGCGCCCTCGGCTTCGCGATCTGCCGGGGTTGGGGGATGTGCTTGATTGGATACTTTCATGACGGAAGGCAGGTTGAGTTCCCTCTGCGCTGCCTACTCCCACCACATTCGTTCTATTCTCTTCTTCCGCAAGTTCGTCGGACGGAATTGGGGCCGGGCGCATGTATAAGTCTTGCAGCACCCGCAGGAGCTCTCTTTGATCAGCTGGGATAGCACTGGACAGTGGGTCCCCAAAGATCTGGAAGGTCCGCCGTAATGCTGCCATTGGTGCGCCAGGCCAGGATTTGTGAGGGATCGCAGTTGTTCCCTCGCGCGGGAGAATGGTTGAAAGGTAGTCATGTAGCAGGTATCGCTGATACAGCCCGCCGGGTGCATCAGCATCCACGACACCTTCACGAACAAGATGATCTTTGTACATCTGGGCAGTAGGACAGATTCTGTTTGGCACCGGGCGGCCCAGCCTGGCCTCATTCTCGCGTCTCTTATAGTCTGTCTTCTCAAAGTGGATAAAGAATTCAAGGCAGAGAGGGAAGAAGATAAATCCAGGAGCGTTTATGTCATCGAAGTTGTCATGGCAGGTCGCGCAAAGAGCGATGCCATTATCGGCTGTCCCCAGGTAGTCGAACGTGATCAGACCCTGCTGCTTAAGCCGGTTGAACTGTGTACCATCAGGCTCTGCTGAAAGGTGTTGCGTTGCAGCTCGACACACTCACAGCATGATCTTTTTTCGCCACGACGTGACAGGCGTGCACTGGCGATGCGCCGCATTGCCAACACTGCATTCCATTGCTCAGAATCACACGCTTCGCATATGCCGAGAAACTGGAGGCACTGGACACAGCGCTGGACGCCGCACTGCTGGAAACAAGGCTCAGAGTGGCAGTTCTCCTGCGTTTATTGGAAGAACTCGAGCGTGAGGGAGAGGAATTTTGCGATGTTGGAGGCGGTAGCATGACCCCTTGCGTTAGAGGGAAGACGGGAATATGCCCAGTTGACGACATTATTATAGAGCTGATGATGATGAGTGAATTACAGTCCTGGACTTCTACTGTATATCTGACAAAATCGGAAGGTATGGCGAGATCTGCTCCGCAGGTGCAGTTTAGGCTAGACTATTTCTGGCTGGATCAAAAGAAGTTGTTTATAGCTGATGTTCTCACCACAACATCAAGCAGAATTGCTTCAATTAATTCAGCCAGCTGCAATACCTCCAGACAGTCGTCGCTATTCAGCCATTTGAGCTTCATTGCCAACTATCTGCCTATTTCCTCCCTCTGCGTCTTTTCCATGCCCGTACGGCGGCCGCTTGAGCCCCCTCCTAGCACCGATGCTGGCGAACCCAGCTACATGGACATCCGACATCCTATGTACCCTGGCAGCGAGCCTGCGCTGCTGCGCTTGGCTGCGATTGATGGTGATGATGGCGATGGGTTGGACTTGAATTTTGCGCTGCATGCATGTGGAGTTGTCACAGGCAATACCTGGCCCTCTGGATACATTGCGGAGATGGACACTGAGGGAAAGTACATAAAGGTTAACCAGTCTACGACCAACGTTCTAAGAGGACGGACGTATTAGTATTTTATTGACGAGCAACGGCCGAACTGTAGGTCTATCTCATGCCATTCCCTGCCTATGTTATATGAAGAAGCTGACACATCACCATAGACAAGTACCCTGTTATTCCATCCTTCGATCACTGGCCTTTCCCACATGAAGACCTCCCTCCCGGCTGGGACAACATTAACATACCAGAAGCTGGTCGTTCAAAGCTTAAGAGGAAGGCTTCTGCGCTGGCCCGAGATGGGACATGCCGTATCTCGAGACACGCAAGCGCTCTCGAAGTGGCACATTTGGTACCTGTGGCAGAGGAGAAGTGGTTCACATCTAACAAAATGGATCGGTATGTTGCCGACCATGTGCACTTCTCTCCAACTGATATTGTCTGCCTAGGTATGTCAAGTCCGGCTCGGAGACACAGCCAACAGAAGATCCAACAAACCTAATCGCCCTCCGCCGTGACCTGCACTATCTCTTCGATGCCCGCTACTTTACACTCGTTCCGAAACAAGACACGGCTGGCCAAGGAGCAGTTCTAACCCTACATGTTTTCTCCCCCGACAACAACCCGGACCTCGTCTCTCTCTATCACAACCGGTCTCTGGCGCCGCTCTCGGGCATTTCTATCCAGCATGTCTTTGCGCGATTCGCATGGACCATTTTTTCCGATAAGACGCTGCGCTTCTTCAAGGGCGTGGCCGATCGAGACCAAACTCAGATCGCCTCAGGTACGAATGTCCCTGAAGATCTTTGGTCCGTCGAGCCGCACGCCGAGTCCAAAAAAGAGGTCGCTGGACGAAGACGATGTATCCGTTGCTTCAGACTGGGAAGAGGATCAGTCCTGCAGCGAAGATGATGCTGCTTCAGATTGTGAACTACGCGGACGGCGGCGAAGGCGCAGTTTGCCCTACTTAAGCAATGATAGTCTACCAGAGTTGGTCCGCTCGACGGAGTCAGATCCCGTACCATCACAGACCCTAATAATGTGTTGTATTACAAGTTCTTGCCCATCTCTAACCTGCTCCTCCAGTCGCGTTTGAAGATTTGGAATCTGAGAGTTGACAATTCGGATAGTTTGCTTGTTGTCACAATACAGTAACAACTCCTGGGGCTCCCATTCCACCGTGATGTTCCCCAGCAGCCGTTTGACAAACATACCCTCGCCTGTGGTGTACGATAGAGCCAACAGCTCTGCCTCCGTGGTTGACGTCGTCACCGTTGTTTGCTTGCTTGCTCTCCGGTATACACCCACTTAGAGTCCAGGATCTGATGGCCTCTCGACGCGTTGTCTCTGCTGTCAACCTCTTCCCGAGTGCTCGCTTCTCGTGACTTGCCAGGTGATCGCGCTCGGCTCGTAGGAATTACTCTTCAAGTGGATGACCACTGATATCTCTGTGCCAGTTTGGAGGTGGAGGGGGATCTTCTCCTGTGCCAGCGCCGATGATTCTTGTTGCTCTCATCCTCCTGTGGATCGTCGCTGCCTTCAGCTTCCTCTGGATGGTCTGCAGCTGCTACAGCTCTCAATCGCTGTGCTGTGCTGCAATATCCTACTCCAGGTACTCTTGCTTTCGTAATGAGACGTCCTGCGATAAACGCGGCCCTCCAGGTCTCGCTCGGCGGGGTTTTCACAGTGTTTGGAACTGTATGATGATGATCGGAATGATCTCGACCGATTGCTGCTACGATTAGCACTTCAGGTCTCACTCTCGGGGATGGACAGGGTAAATCCTGCAATGAGGGAAGCTCTTCAGCCTCAACCCCTTGAGCCGGCTCAGAGGGAGCCGCAGCTTCTTCCCCTTGCTTTTCCAAGTCATCCCAATCCCGCCTATCAGAGGAATGATCATCTCTCGATATAGCCTGTGCTGTGGCATTGGATTGGGCACTTGGGGCAACAGTTGTGAGGTGATCAGTCTCATCAACTGCAAGGTTTCCCGTCATCTCATCCCAGTCCTGCCTCGGCGGATAAATCTCGCTCTCTGGAGCGAGATTCCCTTGGTGGCTGGACCCTGCTTGCAGCGAGATTCCCCGCAGCAGTTGCTGGAGGTCTTCGAGCTGAACTTGCCTCAGTTCCTCTAGCAATTGAGTAAACTGGAAAGACGTTGTTCTCATCGAAGATGACATCCCTGGTATTAATCACTTGGTTCGTCAATGGATTCCATACCTTGTAGATATTGCTGCTCTGATATCCGACCAAATATCCTGCCCATGCCCTTTGCTTGAATCTCTCCAGCCTCTTCTCGTTTACTTGGGCTGAGTTGCAGCCGTAGACACGGAGGTGGGCCTGGTTCGGGCGGTATCTTGTGGCGCTTGGGAGGCCGTTCAATCTGATGAGCTCGCTGTGGAAGTCTTTGAGCGGGGATATCCACTTGTGAAGCCGAGTTGGAGTGCGGTTCAAGAGGTAGACTGCTGCTTCTGTGGTACAAGGCTATAGCTGTTCAGGAAAGTGCGCAGAGGCTCTCATTGCTCTTGCTTTTGCCTTGACCACCCCCCGGGCGTTCAGCGCCTCCGTTTTAGGCTTGGGTATGAGGTGCTGAGTCTGCTTTGCAAGCCGACTGTCTTGTCTGTGAGTTCTCCATCTCTGATGAGGTTTGTTTTGAGGTATTCGAGGAAGGATTTTGGTCAGGCAGCGGATCAAGGAGTAAAACTATCGTTTTCGACGAGTTTTCGTTCGTTTTGGAAGGGCGCACGCTGTCCCATCTTTGGCCTAGTGTCCGCAGGCGCAGTTAAGCTCTACTATCTCCGGCTGGATCAACACAGATGTTTACAAAATCCACCGCTGCCACCGCCGCAGCCGCCGCTTTATGGAATCACGCCTCCTGCCTTACACTCCTCACCGAGCCCCTGTACCTACGGTATGAGCTATACTAGTACTAGCGACTGGGTAGAGGCTGTTGTAAAGGCTGGTGCAACCGAGCCTCCAGGAGAATCTCTCAACCATCTGCCGGATTACCCTCAGCCATTTCCACCTGACGAAAACGAGTCGCCAAAACGCAAGTACCATCGCTGTACGCAAGACTATAGGCGGAGCGGAGGCTCTCTTAAACGTCTGCGACCTCCTCTTGCCGAGATTGCGCCTCGCCCCGGTCGCCTAAAAAAAGGAGCACAAAGGGCATCCCAGTCATTGACGATAATGAATCAGATGCTGTGACGTCGCTGGATACTACCGTAAGATCACTGCATCGAGATCTTCGCATGCCTATTCTGCCTATTCGGGCTGATGACAAGGTTCGCCTCGCCCCGACATCAAGCAGAATTACTTCATCAGGCGCTTCTACCGTAACAGGGCCCCTGTCCAATGCCAGCCTTGCGAGGCTGTCCACAAAAATCTCACGATGGAGGGCAGAGTACCTCAGGACTTGCGGGTTAGAGGGACCCCGTTACACATTGGTCTGTTGACCATCCTGCATTCCTGGTTGCTGTCGCCGACCGTAGCTGTCCAGTCGTAATGTCCTGTTACAAAGAAGAAGATAGAAGATATATATGTCCTGTTTCAGACATGGCAGGGCTCTGGGGCCTCACACTGACTGACCTTGGTGATTTGGCAGCAAGTGTCACTGGATTGCCTTGCCATTCCATCTACAACACAGAGTCTAAACCATTGTCAGGTGGGGAATATGATGTGTATGTGTTTGAGAACAGCTCGAAAACCCGACTTGCCATTCGGATTCCAAACAACAGAAGCCCTCATACATCACTGCTTCTCAAGCGAGAGGCAGATTTTCGTCAGCGAATTGATAGGGCAAGGTTGCCTCTTTTCCCACCACTTTATTCATTCAGCGAGACAACCGAAAATTCACTCGGTGCGCCGTATCTGGCGCTCGGCTGGGTTGATGGCAGCCCACTGATCTGGTCCGATACCCAACCACCTGTTGGAGAAGAGCGCAAGGGTGTGCTTCGTATGATTGCAAATGCAAGCCTTGACCTCCTTCAGATTAACGAGACCGGTATGAGCTCCTATATGTCCACCTAACTTGATGCTGACACTGGAGTGAGGGGAGCCCGCTCTGGACTGGATTAAGTCCAAGATACGTCGTAAGATCTCTCGAGCACAGGCAGGAAGCCTTCCAGGCGGTACTGTGGCTCAGTGCGAGCGACAGATGGAACTCATCAGGGGATATTGGATGCCGGATTTGGACGCGGCTCCACATGTATTGGTCCATGGCGACCTTTCAGGGAACAACATCATCGTCGATTGTGATAACACCGTGAAAGGGTTAGATACCATCCTATCATGCATGAAGAAAAACTAACTCTCGCCAGCATAATTGATCTCGGCTGGGCTGAACTGTTGCCCCTCCAATTTGCTGCGGCTTACCCCCGATTTCTTACTTTCGAGCCCATCAAAGCTAGGGAATATGACTGGACAGTGCGCAGGACATCTCAAACAGAACAAGATCGCGCTTTCTACCTAGAATGTATTATGGAAAGGGCAATGAAAGAAGGAGAAAACAGCTTGATTATGGACTATTATCGTGTTCTAGCGCGAGCCGATGAAGTGGCTAGATATTGGTGGATTATTGCAGCAAGTCGCATTGACATTCACCATGCCATGGTTCAATGCGATTGGAATCCTCCCGTCATTGAGACTTCATCGCAAGCTGAATAAGGCACAAAGCAGACGGGTTGCGCGATACTATTGCAGCATGATGATGGAAAAAAAGATCGGATCTGTCAGTTCCCAACTGTATATCCATGGTAATGGTTGTGGTTTGGAGTTGTGAAGCAGTTGCATCGGCAACCGCGCTTCATAAAGTCATCCGTGTAGAACCAGGCTGCTTCTCTGGTTCCTCCAGATGGAAGATAGTCCTTTGCCTAGATTTCTTAGAGATTTGATTCTTAGATATGATATAATGATACTCACCTCCTCAGGTGTCAGGTTCACGTTGCTACGGCCAGTCGTGAACTCGATACATCCGGGGTAGCCATCACCAGGATAGCGGCGCAGGCCAAGAAGTTGGCTGGCTTCAAGCGTTGTGATGACTTGGGCAAAGTCGGCCAGGAAGGCTTGTATACCAGGATCCTGCCAATTGACTTCATCGTGATCGATAGAGAATTCAACCGGGATAAGCTGGTGGGTGTCCGGATTGTACTTCCAAATCGAAGGCGTTCCAAGCGGAAACGTCAGGGGGTTGGATGTTCCCCGAATGTCGGTAAGACGTTCGCCATCGTGAAGAATCGAATGCTTGTGGAGCAAAGTCAAGCCGAAAATATGGTCAACTTTGTGGCGGCGGAAGAGCTCCATCATTGTATCAGTGGCGATCCCATTGCCACCTATTTTGTCGAACTTTGGCAGAGCATCTACAAAGTCATCAAGACAGTTGAACTCATGGACTGAATAGTCTACGATAGCGATAGACATGGTGGGAAGGAATTGAAGCTTGAGTTGAGGGGATAACTGAGCCAGTATGAAGGGGAGGCTGCCTCTTGATATATCTCTGCACTATCTTTTGTCGAAACCAAACCACATGATCCCGAGGGCCGTTCCATGCGATAGCGATACTAGTTCAGTGGCCCTCATGTACACAGTAGGTTGGTTGCATCCGGTGGCGTCAAATCTTGGACTGCTCTTCACCCCCGGGCTCTGTATGTGTCCTCCCATTCTTTGATGTGATTTGCTTTCGTCTTCTTCGCGCCCCATGACATGGGTCACCATTGTCCAGTTGACATTACAGGGATTGCACCAGTTTGAGGAACGAGTCTCAGTTCTTGAGATTGTGCGGGCTCCAATGTGGCATTCATCTTGTCTCATTGCTTGCTTATTCAGTATTGGAACTAGTAGTGGTGTGACGTGGGGGCATGTCGTCCAAGTCCGTTGGAACTCCCACCTGTTGATAAAATTCAAACACCACCGCATACGAGAATCTTTCTTCACAGATGATACACCTAAGACAAGTCCAACACGTCCCTATGATCTGGGCACATATTCCATGGCCTCCTGTCGTCATTCAACGCCTTTGGTAGGTTGAAGACCACGAGCGAAATTCACTAGCTTCAAAGGTGCGATGCTGTAGAAGGAAGGTGTTGGATGCTTACTATGTTATGTCGACCAAGGCGTCCACAGATCCATCATCAAGCCTGCCACGCTCATTTCACGGTCCAATGGGGTAATGTTTCCAGTGGGCTAACCTGATATAGCATGTGCTCGGCTCTCGAAACACGGTTCACTTAACTTTACAGTACATTACATGTAACTTAGTGTATCAACTCTTTTGGTGTTCACTTAGCTTTACAGTACATTATGTGTAGTTTACACACACAAAGGAAAGGATGGAGCCCATAATCCCCTGTCCTTCTCTGATGAACCCAACCATGTGGGTCAAATGAAGACAAAAATAATGATGGAATACAGATCTCATGACCACCTGGTGTTGATGCCACCATTACTGTATGATTTCTCAATCATTTGTCAAACCTGGAGACAAGTAATTGCCTCCAGTTGCAAATGAACCAAGTCAAGATTAGCAAGATGGCCAATGTTAACCCCAGAAGGCAGCTACTAGCTTAGCCAACAAGGTGGTTCTGGCAGGAACAAGCCATAAATGGGTCAGAAAAATCCAACTACTGTCCAACCAGTGCACATATACTCCTTTCTCAATCTCTATCTTGTCAGGTATGCTCTCATAGGCAAGTCATAGATCAGACTAAACACCTGTTAGATGACTACATACCTCTTGTTCTTGTTACTATCAATGTCTCCTGACTCTTAGTCTATGCACCACCAAGGTAACAGTGACACATATCTTCTAAAGGTGTGACTCTGGATTTGCGCATAACTACCACACCCATAGGTCTAGGAGGCTGTGGCAGAATACAGGATAGCAAGACCAAGGCAGTGCACAGCAGATGTTTTGGATTCACTTGTGCTGATAGATTTCACTCTGTCAAAGTGGCATCCGCCAATTTCCTCCTGATTACGTGATCCAACATCACGTGACTCCCAAATTGTTACTAAATTGTTACTGCAACCAAAGCTAACCACATCTGGTTAGCCCCACACTTGTCCAAACGCAGACAATTAGTTTATCCCTCATTTCTGCCGCAAACTGGCAACGACGCGAGATCTATACAGAATCCGGAGGCCTGATATCTATACGCCAAATGCGGAAGAAGGCGTCATTCCCAGCCACGCGCTACGGTGAACGAGAGAGCTCCAGGAAACGGGTATATAGAATCGCAGAACTCGCAGTTCATAGAGCAGATAGTTTCAACTCAATTCAAGTCTCCACTTCTACAAACACGTGATTGCGTCTCCACCAATCACAACTGTTTGACACACTCATCTCAATTGGACTACTGCGGCTTAACTTCGGCTAATTGAGTTGTAGGAGTGCGGATTATTCCTCTTTTTCTTGGTCTCCTTGTTTATCGCGTCCATCGACCATGGCCCTGTGTCAGTCCTGTCGGCGTACCCTGCTAGCCCGACTTCGTACCACGGGCTCTGTGCGATACGCATCGACCCCCGCCGGCAAACCCCCTGCTGCTCCTTCCGCAAACCTTCCGCCCTCCACTAGTCCATTCCCAACTTCACAGGCGGCTGCTGCAGCTGCTGCCACCAGATCCCCAAACCCATCAACGAAGCCTGTCCATGTTGTTGGCTCGATACCAGGCGGGCAGGAGTTGAAAGGATTGGGTTACTTGAAAGCCAAACCTGCAATTCTGGCGAAGGAAGACGACCAGTATCCGTCCTGGCTGTGGACTCTCCTCGATGATAGTAATGGCGGTGCCAGCGGCGAAGAGAAAGTCGATGTCTCTGGTAATCTCTTTCTTCTTCTCATCTTTGCCTTCTGTACTGACTCTTCCCAAGCAATGACGAAAAAGCAACGGGCAAGATACGATCGGAAGCAAGAGAAACTGAGACGAAACACCCCACGCGAAATACCACTCCATGAGCAGAGCAATGACCTCACTGCACCTGGCGACAGCGCATTTGCAAGCTTGGAGCGGAGACAGGAGATTACAAAAAGTTCAAGAGTCGCAAGACGGAAGAGCATCAGAAATGACAACTTCCTTCGAAGCATGTAAAAGAGTATATGTTGAGAATGGATCAAGGATTGTATTATTCACGCGCCCTGGAGCGCCACGGATGCGAATCAAATACCACGCCGTCGTTCATGCATGTCTTCGTGTTTCCCAAGGCACCCTCATGAAGCCGTTATCCTCAGTGTGTCATGGCCGGCCCCTGTAGTCAATATGCTGCAACGCTGCTGTTCCACTGCCCTGCTGCGCGGCTGCTCCTCATAACTTCTCGCCCACAGCCACCAGTGGCTGCCAGAGTAACCTGGCTGTCCCTGATCCCTGCCTCCTTGCCCCAAGCATACCCAGCGGTGAAACTGATAGCCGAAAAGACCACAATAACCCCGGCGGAGATGATCCAACCAGTAATCGACGGGCTTAGGCTCTCCTCTGTTGGAAGTGATTTGGCTGGCCGAACTTTCTTTGCGCTTCGTTCTTTGCTTGATTCACGCGACATGCGCTTGGTTGGCTTTCTTGGGCGGGATGGCTGAGCAGATGGTTCTTTAACCAATCGTAAGGCTGTTGGCTGAATCGGGGGTCTTCTGGGAACAACTCTTTCGGAGGCCCTGTCCACTTTCGGCCTGACAGCCGCTGCGCAAGAAAGCAAAGTTGTAAGAGATGCCCGCAGTGCGGCATCATGATCAGGTTGATATGATCTAGAGGGTCGCTGGTGCGGCAGGTTTGGCGTTCGCTCATGTCTCGTTTCTGGTGATGTCTCGGTCACCGGAAGACTGTTCGAGTTCGAGGCGGCACGATGAGATAAGGGTGGATGAGAAAAGGCATTTGGCTGAGGGGTGAACAATTCAGGGTCTGGAAGGCGTAGCCCCAAAGCCGTTCGATTATCGTCATCCTCAGAATGGGCAATGTCCTCATTCGAGCTGCTCATGACCCTGTCGCTCTCGGAGGAACTCTCGTCATACTCATCCTGACTACTGCTTGCAGATCGTGGCTGATGTTGCTGCAGCGCAGTATGGCGAGGCCTAGGCAGACGCTCTTCAGGCAGGCGACGAGGTTCTTCGGAGGGCGAGGCAAGGGGCGACGAGGAGGGCGACGAGGATATCTCGACCCACGAGTCTAAGCCAGTTAAACAGGATCGCAGCCGAGCAATGGGGCTCTCACCTTCCGTCCTACGTCTCACACTCGAGACAGACATGTGTATATCTTGTGACCGCATGGCCCGAGGGTCATGGTCGCCTGTCTGAGAGGCATTCGGCGGTTCGTTGTATGAAGGCGTCATCGCATTGGAAGTGGCGGCACTTTAACCACAATCGAACCGGTAATCAAAGTACAACCTCTGATCTGCCAGCTTTGAACGAAGAGTTATCAAAGCAGACGACTTCCTTCACACGGGGCGATAGTTAGTAAGTAGGCATTCATCAACGAGTGTGGTTTTGTTGGAATCTCACCGCTTGCTCGTGGCCTGACACCATGTGGGGGATCGCCGAGGTCGGCGTTGGGATGTAAGCGCCTCTCTCGAACAGGAGTTCCACGGCCTGTGTGAGAGAGGAATGTGAACACAGGTTCTTCTCTGAAGAATATATAGCTGAATTCTGGATGCAGATCAAAGGATACACAAAGGCCAGAGAGTCATTCGACAGTCTTTTCAGGCTGACATACTGTCACGCGCGCGCCTCTCAGTCATCGGCTGACAGGCGATGGTATGGTCAATCATGAATGAATCAACAGTGTAACTTAGGTCCCTGATAGTGAGACTGGATTGCTCTATTTGTTTGTTACATCCATAAACAAAGATATCCATGACGCCCAACAAAGGAAATAAACACTCATGGGTATTATCGAGGGCTCAACCAGCAGGGATACACCGCCGCTCCTGCTCTGGGACTCAACCATCGTGACATGCAGGGCAGATTTCTAGACTAGAAGGTTGTCTTCTTGCCGCTGAAGTCACCGAATCCGCCACGGTTGGTAGTGCCGCCACGGCCACCTCTAGGCGCACCTCGGCCGCCACGTCCTCCACGACCGCCACGGCTGTTGAAGCCTCCGCGCCCACCAGCATCACCGAATCCACCACGACCGCGGCCTCGGCCCCCGAAGCCACCACGCGGCGAGTCGTTGCCATTCTTTCGCTGTCCGCTGTAGTCAAGTCGAAGAGGACGGCCCTCAAGGTAGAAGCCATTCATGGCCTCAAGAGCGGCAGTGGCTTCTTCGATGCTGTTGAAGGTGATGTAGCCAAAGCCACGGGGCTTGCCGGACTCTTGATCAGTGGGGAGGCGAATGCCCTGGATACCACCATGAGGTTCGAAGGCTTCAGTGATCTTCTCGGCTGTCACACTGAATGCAAGGTTGCCCATGAAGAGGGTGTCGGCCGGTTCGCCAATTTGATCGCCAAAGGTCTTGCTTCGGTTGTCCGTGCGCTGCTTATCGCTGGGCTTCGAATTGGCGAAGTCGACATTCAGGGTGCGGCCATCAAGCTCCGACCCCTTCTTTGCGTCGTGCGCTTTTGCTGCATCGGCAGCGTTGGCGAACTCCACGTAGCCGAACCTAGTCACGTTAGCATTGACCCTGGAATGGCTGGGATGAACATACCCCTTTGAGCGACCTGTGGCACGGTCGGTCATCAAACGCACCCCTGTGATCTCGCCGAACTGCTCAAACTCTTCTTGGAGCCATTCCTCAGTGATGTTCCACGACAAGTTGCCAACGAAGAGATTGGCACCGTGTGCAAGCTCCTCCTCCGCCTTCGCCTTCTTGATAGCTCGGTCCGGTTGTTCCTCCTCCGCCTTGCGCTTGGCTGACTGGGGCTTTGCAGCAGCAGCCTCTTTGCCAGAGTCGCTATCTTCAGAGTCGCTCTCACTGTCGCCTTCAGAGTCATCTGTGCTCGCCTTTGACACACCGTTGGTCTTGGCAGTAGTCTTCTCGTCACCACTCGAAGACTCGTCCGAGGAACCATCATCGGACTCGGCTGAACCCTTGACATCGTCCTTGACTTTTGGCGCTGCTGTCCCATCCTCACTTCCAGACTCATCAGAGCTGTCAGACCCAGAATCGGACTCATCTTCAGAGTCGTCATCTCCTGATTTGCCGACGCCGTTGGTCTTGGCCTTCGAGTCTTTGGTAGCCTTGACATCTTCTGTGATCTTAGCCCCCATGACGGCAGAAACACCCTCGTCTTCCGAATCATCTCCGGAAGATGCCTCAGTTTCCGAGTCGTCAGAATCCTCCTCACCTGCAACTGCGACTTCCTTGTTGGCTGCAACTTGAGCCTTGGAATTCTTGGTCTTGGGCGCGGAGTCATCTTCTGAGTCAGAGTCTGAGTCACTGTCAGTAGCAGCATTCTTCACACTCTTGCTTGTTCCTTTCGCAGCGGTCTTCTCTTTCACAGCCTCAGCCTTGGCCGTGTCAACGGATTCATCGGAGGAGGAATCCTCATCTGAGTCATCATCCGATTCAACGGGCTTGGCTTGTTTGGCCTTGTTCTTTTGCGGAGCAGCCTTGACCTTCTTCGAGACGCTCTGTGCGATGCTCTTGCTCTGCACCTTGGCACTCTTGGTTGGCTTGGTCACACCAGCATTCTTCACTTTGCCCAGGACATCCGCGTCCTTGGTAGCCTTCGCGGCCTTGGTTTTGGATTTCGACATTGTTCTAGCTGCAAGATGTAAGTGAGCAGAAGAGGCAAGAGAGTCAGGAATACTTACATCCCACTTGCCCACAGAGACTTCAAGACCTCAAGATCTGGAAACCTATGTCCCTCAGTATTCAGAAGGCAAAGATGATAGTGTATTGCAGCAAACCCTCGACCCACGGAAAAGGTATCAGGAAGAGCCCACAGATGACACTGTAAATGTGCCGGAAACACTCAAGAGCAGGATGACAAGCAAAGACCCGCTTCAGATCCCACAAGACCAACTCAGAGAGCCCTCGGTGACTGATATTGCGCGTTCAGTAAGTGAATACCCTCAGTGAAGATGTGGCTATGAAGTTGAAATTTCAAGCGAGGACAGAAAAAAAAATATGTTTATTAGCCTGCAGAAACTAGCGCTAGTCCTCTTACATCCTAGTCTAGTTTGTGTTTGGGGCTAAGTTTGGAAAAGTCATGAAATAAGTTCCCAAAGTTTGCCACGTAATTACTCACTGCATATTCGAGCCTCTTAAGTCATCAATCCTCAGCTTCATGTCAGGCTCTGCTAAGCCGCATGAGTCGCGGAAACGCCCTGGTTTGACTAGGAGCGCTACTATTGTTGACATTGTCACAGTCGATCCCCAAAATAACACCGTCATCCCTGAATTCCCCCTGGTAGCATTCATTTGGCCAGCAAGAGGCACAACTTCACAATGGATACTTCTACCGATCATTCTCATGATCGTTGGGCTCTTCAGATGGTCAGTCGGGCTATGGGGGTATTCTGGCTCGCAGAAGCCACCTATGCATGGGGATTTTGAGGCTCAGAGACACTGGATGGAGATCACTACAAATCTGCCGGTGCCCTTATGGTACTTCTATGATCTCGAATACTGGGGCCTGGATTACCCCCCATTGACAGCATATCATTCTTGGTTATGTGGGAAAATTGGCAGTCTCTTCAACCCGGATTGGTTTATACTTGACAAATCCAGAGGCAGCGAAGAACCACTCCTAAAGGTATTCATGAGATCTACCGTACTCATCTCAGAGTACCTTGTGTACCTGCCTGCTGTCATCATCTTTCTCCGACACTACAGCAGAAACCAAGGGACTGGCGCGACATCCACGGCCATTGCTCTCGTCGCAATTTTGATGCAACCGGCCACCATGATTATCGATCACGGTCACTTCCAGTACAATACGGTCATGCTTGGCTTGGTGGTAGCCTCAATGTCGAGCATCTATGCTGGCAAACTACTCTGGGCGTGTGTCTTCTTTGTGGCAGCACTAGGGTTCAAGCAGATGGCTCTCTACTATTCTCCCATCTTCTTTTCCTTCCTGCTGGGATGCTGTATAACACCTCGATTTCGGCCTTTGTTGTTTTTGGCAGTAGCTGGAACAACGATACTGAGCTTCGCCATCATCTTCATCCCTCTTCTGGCAAGCTCATTAACCCCCTTCGATCAAAGCATATCCTTGCAAAACCCATTGCCTCCAGCGCTTCTGGCCAAGATACCTATTGACTTTGACAAATCGCCTCTCGGAAAGGTTTTACTACCACTGTTGCAGTGCATCCATCGTTGCTTTCCATTCGCTCGAGGACTCTTTGAAGACAAGGTTGCCAATTTCTGGTGCGCTCTTAATACAGTGGTTAAACTCCGACGTCTTGATGCCTTGATTCCATTATCAAGACTGTCTTTGCTGGCCACGGTGGCTTCAATCCTGCCATCAAGTCTTATTATTGGCATCAATCCACGGAAGTCGCTCCTGCCATATGCACTGGCATCGTCCGCCTGGGGATTCTTTCTTTTTTCGTTCCAGGTGCACGAAAAGTCAGTGCTGCTCCCACTACTTCCGATGACCCTGCTTCTTGGAAGCAGGAAAGGCCTGAGCAAGGAATATCGTGCCTGGATTGGCTGGGCAAACATGCTAGGGATGTGGACAATGTTTCCCCTTCTCAAGAAAGATGGGCTTCAGACTCCATATATTGTGTTGTCACTACTATGGGCGTTTATCCTGGGACTTCCGCCTACCAGTGTTTCGGCATATTACGATCCAGAGCGCGAGAACGTGCCTGGACGACCGCTGGATCCTGATGAACTATGGACTCCGACCAAGATCCTACATTTCCAGTTTTACATTCTTATGGCCTTCTGGCATCTCTTGGCTGCATTTGCTATACCGCCAGAGGACAAGCCGCACCTCTGGGAGGCAGTGAACGCATGCCTTGGAGCAGTAGGATTTGGCATCTGTTATCTCTGGTGCACTTGGAAGCTGGTCGAGGAAAGTGGGCTTGTTGACCAATATTTAAGTGGAAATGGGACTTCTCATAGTACAAAGCAGGATTCAGCGGGACGGATTCGACAGAAAAGGCGAGAGAAAAGGCCGACAAGAGGGGGACAGGCAAAGGCCAGTAAGTGAGATTAAGACCAGCGACACCTTATTCATGTATTATATATCACATTTCATCATTCATCCACGGTCCTTTTCCATGATTGTGATCGCATTCCATCCACTGTTTGCCCATCAATGAGCTGGCAATTAATAATCCACCACACCTTGAATGGTCCAGACCTCGCCATTACCGACGCGTCCAACCACAGCATCTACAGGCAAGTCATCCGGCATGACATATCTTCTATCGCCTCTCTGCTCCCACCATAACTCTCGGCCTCCGATGGTCTTGATTTTGCCCTGTTTGCCTTCTGCCCACGGAGATGTGGGGACTATGTGGTGTTCCACAAAGCTTTGGATGTTGCGAGCCGCCTTTTCCTCGTTATTGGACGCCCGGACCAGGTCGGTGTCACCAGGCTTATCTTCCCAAGGCTTCCTGGGCAGGGCTTGCATTACACTGTTGAGCGGTGCGAGCAAAGTAGTGTTGTGGCCCGAGTCCGCAGACTCCAGGCGGTTGGAGATGCTTGAGACATCACGGGCCAGAGACGCAAAGATATTGATGTTGCGCGTCTTCGGAAGAATGTCTGCAATTGTGATGCCCCCCTTGCCATGGTTTTCTTGTTCTTGTGGTTGCGATGACGAAGGTTGATCAGAGCTCATTGCCACTTGTGGGTAATATGGTGGATTTTGGTGCCGGCTGTCAAGGGAGGGGGGACTGCGCAGGGTCACTGCAACAAAGGGTGCCAGAAGTACAGCTATAACTGAGGGAGTCACTAAAACTAAAGTCAGAAGGTTCGATGTACGCATCACGGCGGCCAAGTTACTGGGACCAAAATATCAAGATGTTGGTGTTGAGTTTCCCAAATATTTTTGACTAAACTTAAATCAGATCACAGATCACAGCTGCACGATGGACGGTGGCACTCGGGTTTTCACTTCTTACTGCCATTGTTCTTGAAGCCCATCCGTAGCCGCTGACTGGTGCAGGGGGGGTCGCAGTGTGAGAGAAGGCCCGACTCCCGCTTCAGGCAAGGTGGTGCTACTGTCCCATACATGTAGCTAGATGGGTATCTTGTCTAATACACTCTGCTTCAGTCAATCCACATCATATCTCTGCTTTGCCCAAGGCATCGGCCAACTTGTCAACATCATCACTTCTCTCCTGCGACACCGGCTCCGATTCGTTCTCGTCTGCATCCCGCAACACACTTTCTCGCGCATGCTCTTCATCAAGCTCTTCCTCATCTTCATCTTCATCTTCATCCTCTCCCTCTAGTTCATCAAGGTCGCCCAACCCCCAGTGATCCAATGGATCAGAGTCCTTCTTCCGCTCTTCCTTCCGCTCGCTCAGTATCTCAGACAGCTCCTCTATGGCGGAGTCGTCCTCATCAAACTTGTTGCCGTTCAGTTCGATGCGCCGGAGTTGGGGTAGCCCATTTCTGGCGGCGTTGACCAGAGTCTGGAGGCCAGTGCGTGTAATGTCGTTATACTCGAGTCTAAGTATTTCAACATCCTTGTTCTTGCCAACCTCGAGTGCTTCGAAGACCTTGACAGATCCTCGACCTCCTAAATAATCATCGCTGAGACCGAGCTCCTTCAGTTTCGGCCATCCAAGGAGTGCGTTGGATAGGACGGTCGACGCAGCAAAGGTGAATGTATTGTCTTGCAAGTCAAAGACTTCAAGGTTGGCGCATTTGGAGAGACCGGCTGAGATGAGATGTGAAATACCTTCGGGTCGTATTCCATTCTGGGTCATCTTGACGCTCTTGATTCCCGTCTTATGAGCCTCGTAAGCCTTCGCCCAGGCAGCCATACTTCCATTCTCCAGTCTATTCCGTCCACAGACAATGCTTTCCAGGAGCGGTACCTCTTTTCCTTCTTTTCGGGCCGCAGCTTTCTTATCTGCTAGTGTTGACAAAGCCTCTGCAATAGCAGTTCCTGCGATCGGACCCATGCCATTGTTATTCAGAACGAGGTGTTTTAGTGGAATATGCTTTGAGAGGAAGTCAACCAGAGGGTCTTTAGTGTTCAAGCCAAAGGCGTTGTCACTGAGATCAACTGTGTGTAGGTTTGGGCATTGGAGTAGGGCTGTGAGAAGAGAGGTCAGGGCTTGAGGGATCTCCCCTAGCAGCCGGGAGGTGAAAATATCATGCAGGTCAGCTGATTCGAGGGTAGTCTTGGTCGAAAGAATGGAAGCGAGAGCAGCGCTGGCTTCTACACCAAACGTGTTGCCAGACAAGTCAATGTGTTTGACTGTGTTTGAGTCTTTCAACGATTGCACGTGTTTTTCGACGTCCTCTTTGGTGTCCAGCTTCAGGCCACGCCCAGCCAGGGAGAATGAGTCGAGCGACATCTTCAGCAACCAAGTGTTGATGTGTGAAAAGGAAAATGAGCGAAATGTAAAGTCAATAACTTAATGACAGCTTAGTGCCTAAATTACCGTTAGCGTAATTAACATAAATTGACAGTAACTTACACGCGCCGTCCGTATTAGTACCAGGCACCGATGGACGGGTGCTGTCGTTACAGTCGGCACCTATGACCAAGAATGCTCTGTCACCTTCTTGCCTTCTATCTAGCATCCGTCTCTGCTAGAGCCAGTCAAGCCCAGTTCAGTGTTAACGATGATCTGTTTGCCTTTCCCCAGGTGTGTACCATCGGTTTCTCCGAGATCGTTACCTGACTGTGACGTGGCAGTACGATGTTGTTTTCTCTGAGTCCTACATTCCCTTCGACGTGGTGGCAAGGCACATTGAGCGGCAGGATAACGACAAGCAAAGCCCTGTAGAACCAGGCGACGACAGCCCAGACCTATCTCCCCACCTGAGCGACGGTGACCTCCCGCACGAATATGAAGGGGATCAGGAATCAACGTATGCGGTACTGAAGAAACATGATCGCTCATACTTCTGTACTCTCCCTGTCGACAAGCCGCCTACGCGTGGCCAAGCTGAGGCCAAGCTTTCGGAGGCTGAGCAGCTGAAGGAACTAGCAAGAGCAGAGCACAAAGGTCGAGAGCTCTTACAAGGCATGGAAGGAAACCAGTGCCTGTTCTATACGAGTGGCTGGTGGACATACTCATTTTGCTACAAAGCACAGGTTCGCCAGTTCCATGCCCTCTCACCTGGTGCTGCTGGAGGAAGGGTGTGGCCGCCGCAAGAGGATCCTACGACCCCAAGTTATGTCCTTGGAAAATTTGACGGGAAGCAGACCCGAGACTTGGGCTCAGAGAGCAGCAGCTCCGATTTCACTGAACTGCAATCGAAAGCCGAGACAAACTACCTCGTCCAACGACTGCACGGCGGGACTAGATGCGACTTGACAGGCTTGGAGCGCCAGGTGGAGGTCCAGTTCCACTGCAATCCTCAACTGACTGATCGAATTGGATGGATCAAAGAGACAGCAACCTGCTCATATCTCATGGTCGTTTACACCCCAAGACTCTGCAGCGATGTGGCATTCCTTCCTCCTAAAGAAACCAAGGCAAACTCAATAGTATGCCAGGAGATACTGACCGAGGACGGAGTGCAGGCATGGGAAGCTCGCAAGCGTGAAGAAGCATCGTTGAAGTTGATTGATCAAGAAATATCCCAGGCTGTCTTGATTGGGGACATTGAAGTTGGCGCCATGAAACATGTGGGCAAAGACGGCAACAAGATTCAGCGTGGCACGGTAGTGTTAACACAAGAGGAAAAGGCAGAAGTGATTGTCATGCAGAAAAATGGCAAGGTCTCAAGCATGTCCAAGGCCGATTTGAGGAAGCTAGATCTCGACCCTGAAGACATCGAAATGTTTAGGAAGGAGCTTGAAAAGCTGGCAGGGGATAAAGATTGGAAGATCGAAAAGCTGGACGATGTCAACGGACAAGTCCAGCTCAGAGGCATCGTTTCGGTAGATGATGATGACGACGACAATGATGATGAGAGTACCGCCGGCAATGGAGATCAGAGTGACAGCGATGCCGAGGGCGTTGGTAGTGAAGAGGAGTACAAGGAAGAAATCTAGGGAAATGCAAGAATTTCCAAGGAAATCTATCTGTCTTGATGCCTTGACAGTAGATCCGTCTTAATCTCTTGAGTATCAGTGGCCTTGGTGTAGTTTGACCTTTGGTGTAATCGCAACTCCATTTGGTTGTTGCATGTGCGGAAAGTCCCACCCCCGACTCGGACCAGCTTGGCATTCGATCTCCCCAATCATTCACTCAATACTGAGCTCAACTCGGTTTCATTCTCAACCATCGCTGCCCAACTGCTGATCCGTGGACCAAGTCCAAACACGGGCAGCATCATTGACAGTCTCCTACCTTCAAGAGCGAGCATCAAACTCCTCCGGCAATTCCTGCCCCTCCCGTCCCGTCGCCAACTTGCGACAGCATCGCCTTGCAGGGCCCACGGAATTGATGGCTGTGGCAGTATCGCGCTGATCCAAGCCTAAGATATTCCTCTTCTCTTGCATCTGCGAGATGGGTTTCGTGGCAATATGCACAGCTCTCTACGACTACCAGCCCCAGGGTGCAGGCGAGCTGGAGATTGAAGAAGGGGAATTACTCTACATCCTCGAGAAGAGCACAGACGATGACTGGTGGAAGGCGCGGAAGAAGGCGACTGAGGACGAGGAAGACGAGCCCGAGGGTCTGATTCCGAATAATTATGTTGAGAGCGCGAAGCCTGTACACACTGCCAAAGCCCTCTACGACTACACCCGGCAGACTGACGAAGAGGTTTCCTTTTCAGAGGATGCCTTCCTTAATGTTTACGATGTTTCTGATCCAGACTGGACCCTTGTTGAAGTGAACGGCGATTTCGGCTTTGCCCCGGCCAACTACATTGAGATTTCTCATGCAGCTCCACGTCCACCCATCTCTGCTCCTCTTCACTCTGGCTCTCCAATCGCACCATCCTCTCCCGATCGAGCTGCCTCCGGCCCTGCTGCAAGCCTTGCTCGAGTCCTTGGTACAGGCTCTTCAGCTCCACCTACGCGTGAAGGCGTATCTTCTCCCACTGCTCAACACCAGCACCTCACACCCGAAGCCTCCGACGATGATGAGCCCGCGCCTGCACTCCCGCGGCGACCGCCCTCCCAGATCACTCCGGCACTCCCATCGCAGTCCGCTACCAACGCAGCCGATGAGCCCCCAGGTGTCTTGTCTTCTCCTCCCTACAATCGCGCCGTTGGCCCGCCAACTGACCTCAATGCACCCATACGCTCGCCTGGTGGCTTCCGGCTCTACACCATCAGTGAAATGGTGTCGGTCTTGGGGAGAAGGAAGAAACTGCCAACCACCCTTGGACTCAACGTTGCCACTGGCACCATCATGCTTGCTTCCGAGCAATCGGGAGACGGCTCTACGCAAGAATGGACGGCTGACAAGCTGACACATTACTCTATCGAGGGCAAACATGTCTTCATTGAGCTTATTCGCCCAAGCAGGAGCCTCGACCTTCATGCAGGAGCTAAAGACACGGCAGAAGAGATCGTTGCAACCCTCGGAGAGATAGCAGGAGCCGTGAAAGGCGAAGGGATCAAAGAAGTCATTGCTGCGGCCGCCGGTGGGACCTCAAGGAAGAAGGGGCTAGTTTTGTATGATTTTATGGCACAAGGGGATGACGAGGTCACTGTTGGCGTGGGCGATGAAGTCATCATTTTAGATGACACGAAGTCGGAGGACTGGTGGAATGTCCGGCGGCTCAAGACTGGCAAAGAGGGTGTCATGCCATCAAGTTACATTGAACTGACCGGTACTTTTGCAGTTGAGCCACCTTCACGCACAGGGATCAATGCTGGACGCTCTCTTGTCGAGCAGAACAGACTGGAAGAGGAACGCCTGACGAAAGAAGCGGTGCGAGCAGGTCGAGCGCCAGGAGAATCCCAGTCCAATTTGGATGATGGGCCTGGCAAGGAATTGCCTACCCGTGGAACCAGCCTATCAGAGAACGACACAAGGCACGCTCGCAAAGACAGGAGGTCAAGCAAAGCTGAAGCAAAGTCGCGCTCCAAGCCCGACGCCAGCAAGACTAGGACCTGGACCGATCACTCTGGTTCATTCAAGGTCGAAGCCCAATTCATTGGCATTGCTGATGGCAAGATTCATCTTCACAAGGCCAACGGTGTCAAAATCGCAGTTCCAGTGTCTAAAATGTCCCCCGAAGACCTGGAATATGTTGAAAAAATAACCAACGAATCGATTGAAGAGCATATTCCGGTTGCTGATCTGATCAAGATGAAGCAAAAGGCTCGTTCTGGCCCCTCTGGTGCTTCCATCCAACCTGGCACACCTAAAACTTCTGATTATGACTGGTTTGACTTTTTCTTGAAGGCTGGCGTTGGCCCTCATCAGTGTGAGAGGTATGCACAGGCTATGGTTCGAGATTCGATGGACGAGAGCGTTTTGCCCGACATCTCTGGCGAAACACTTCGAACTTTGGGCCTAAAGGAAGGTGACACCCTGAAAGTCATGAAGTTCCTTGATCAGAAGTTTGGTCGCACACGTGGCCAGACAACTAATGGCGAGCGTGGATTGTTTAGTGGTCAGGGAGGTGTATTACACAACAACACGAGTCGAGCGAGACCAGAGGCAAATCGACAAACTAGCAACGTAATCGATGCTTCTGCCTTTAGCAGAGAGGAAGGGAGTCAGGCAGAGGCAAAGGATGCACAATCCTCGAGCGCCCCAGCAGGAGAACCAAAGACGGATGGCTTCGATGATGATGCATGGACCGTGAAGCCCCCAAGTCGGCCTGCCCAAACGCCAGCGGTGTCAAATCCAACTCCTCCTCAACCGCCATCTGGCGCGCTGGCAGATCTCTCTCTCCTGGATAAGCCCCTCGAGCCAACTCCGGCAGCTGCAAGACCCACGGCTCAGATCCCTTCTGCTGCTGTGCCTCCGCCTGCACAACAAAACCTCCAACCTCAGCCAACTCAACAGGCCGGTGCCACACCCTCATTCTTCACCCAACTTGGCCAGCAGCAGCTGCCAGCTGCGAGACAGCGACCCCTGCCACCAGCCCAACAAACCTTGCCAGGATCGATGTTGCTCCCTCCACAGCGACCACTTTCAGCGCCACAGAATCCCCAGCAGAGCCAGTTTGGGCTTCAGCCCCTCCAGCCTCAACTAACTGGGATGCCGCAACGCCAAGCTCCGCAGGGCCAGAGCTTGGATGAACTCACTCAGCGTTTACATCAGCAACAGTTCCAACAAACAACTTTACAGCCTCCGCAGGCGAGCTTTGTGCAGCCTCAAGGCTATGCGCAGCTTTCCAACGGTATAGCACAGCAGCCCACTGGCTTCCAGCCACAATTACAACCGTTTCAACAGCCATTGGTCGGTGCAAACGGCGTTGGAAGCCCCTTTGCCGACCCGGCACCTCAGTTCCAGCTTCAGCCCACCGTATTTGGCAACTTTGGCCAAAATGGGCCTCCAGGAGGGATCAATTCCGTCTTGGCCCCTGCTCTTCAGCCCCAGCCTACGGGCTTTGTACCAAGTCTACAGCAGTCAAACATCCAGCCCCAGATACAGCCTTTGCAAGCGCAACTACAGCAACAACCGACAGGATTCCAGCCGCAACAACTCGGACATGCATCTAGTGGCTTCCAACCAACACCACAACCACACCTAGCTAGTTACGGACAGCCTCAACAAAATGGCACTGGCTACTTACAGTCTCTGCCCATACCTAGTGTTCCTCAGCAGCAGATCCCGACGCCCCTGGTGCCACAAAAGACCGGACCCGCGCCGGATATTCGCTTTGGTGCCCCCGCGAGGAAGCTGACACCTCAACCTACCGGCCGGAAGGCGAATTTGGCGGCAGCTAGTAAGTTCCCACCGCTTGAGTTTTGGGTCACAACTAACCAGCATCAGCTCCACAAAACCCATTTGGTTTTTGAGCAAGGGAATTTCCAATGTGGTGTGTAGCCTTTCATTCTGTACATGCTGTTGTGTTGTTGGCCACATCGAGAGCTTGATCCTGAAGACGGCATACCCTGACGAAGGATTCAACTGACCAGCAGTCACACTGGAGACTGATGCATGAAAAATCCTCACGTCACTGCTGGAACGATGAGCTGGCTACGGTCGATGTAGTTCAGTCAGCGATAGTGAAAACCTCTTCAAGTGTGCTTGTAATTAATCTGACAGTTCTATTTCCAGCTTGTTACAAGTCCATGCTAGCCTGTACCTAGTTTGAGACTTCTCGGGTTGCCTGCTGCCAAGTATAGACAGTAATGCATTAATATGAGAAGCGACAGAGAGTTTCTCCCCCTGCTCTACTCCTATACATAGGTGTTGTTGTGTACTGAGCGAAACGTAATTACGATCATTACACGAGTCTTGGCACTTGTCTGCGCTCAATTTCAACTCCTCTACAGACTGGGAACAGCAACATAAGACGGCCTTGACCCTTTGTGCTCGGGTAAAGATGGCGGCGTCTGGTGTGGAACAGACGATCAATCGCGATCCAGCCCTCTTGTATGGCTCGATCGATCACCTCAATGTTGTAACCACTAATCGCCTTGCAGTTATTGGATCTTGATGCCCATCACAACGGTGATGATACTGACAGGTGTCCTACGACACTACGCCACCGTCCTTCTACAGAGTCCTCCAAAGCCTGCATCCTCTCCTGCCGAGTCTCGTGAACGGTCCAGTCTCCTCCGCGGCACGAATCTTCGTAACAATGGCTCTGCCGCCCTCAGCAAAGCTTCCTTTGACGCCCGCAAAGAATACCTTATTGACCACTACAAAAAGGGCACCTTCCTCAAGGGTGGACCGGAATCGCGTGGACAGAGTGCACCAAATCCAATGAGTGATCCGGCAGCCATGGATGGCATGATGGGGATGCTTAAGGGGAACATGGCCATGATGATCCCGCAAACCCTGATAATGTCTTGGATCAACGCTTTCTTTGCCGGCTTTGTCATTCTCCGGCTGCCCTTTCCGCTCACCATTCGCTTCAAGTCGATGCTGCAGTCCGGGATCATGACCAAAGATCTCGACGTACGCTGGGTGTCGAGTCTCTCGTGGTACTTCCTCTGCTTGTTCGGCTTGCAGGGCGTCTTCATCTTCATTCTTGGAAGTGACAATGCCGCAAGTCAGACAGCTCAGCAGATGGCTCAGGCAAACCCACAAGCAAACTTGAACCCTTTTGGCCCAGGCCAGGATCCAGACAAGACGTTTCAGGCCGAGGCAGAGAATCTTGAGGTAGCCGAATATTACAGCGTGCTCGAAGGCGCCGAAGACCGGCTGTTGAACAGTTAGCGCAAGCCAGGTGATTAGAACTTTGTTCATGTGGAAAAAGTGGCGTGATAGATGGGCTCAGGATTTTGTAACGAGAAGAGGGCAAGTCATGGCGAGAGTTGAGGTCACGAGAAATTATGGTATCTGTCACACGACATTGTGCTGCGATGGAAGCGGCGTGAGATCCCTGGCTTCAGGTGATGCACGGGACGAGTTTGCACTGATGATACGTCGCCGCCGTCGTCGTCGTCGCCGCTCTCGGTGTCGATCCTATGTATGATAGGATCAGGACGTCCTCTCCAAAATCAGTCAGGATACGAGGCTTCTTGCTGGCTATGCAGCCACTCCTTCATCTCGATATCACGGTTATAATCGGATAGCCTACTCAATGCCTCTTTACCCCTCGACAGGCCCATTTGTATGATGCACGGTCCATGGTCGGTGTCATTGCTTCACTGCATGCGAGGCATGGGCATGAAGTCGGGGGTGTAACTCAACATTATCGGCAAGAGTCTGATGGCAGAACCGGTAGTTGCCTGCTTCCTGACTTCTTTGGTCATGAGACCTCATTCCATTACAGGGACTGATGATGGGAAAACGCGCCCTGCGTCATGGAAGGGAGCAGCCTCGCTTATTCCAATTGAAAGCCCCAAGAATGTGCGACGCCTCGTCGGGAGCTCATGATCATCTTGACAGGCTCATTCCGCTTGATTAATAACTGAGAGACAGCATTAGACTTCCTGTACTAGTATCATGGCACACTGTCATGTAGTATTCTATAAGTATCGATCCGAGGCACCCGGCGATCATCGCTGGTGATGGGCAAACTAGCAGTGCCTTTATGCATTGTTGATCATTCGAATATCTTTACGATTGGCAGCCTCCTCGGGTGTGGAGCTGTCAGTTCACGCGACCCAGGCCCCATGTAGGCAAGAGCTGTTCAGATGAGGAGCGGACGCTGATAAGAAGCAAAGAGGATTTACGGGAGGTAGGATTGTAGGCCAGATTTGAATTGGCATAGCACAAGAGCCACAACATAACTGATAGTAGTGATGAATGATAATAAGTTGTTAGAATAAGTAATCCATACTGTAATTACTGTATAATTCTCAAGGCCCAGAACTACCTGACTACCTGACTTAGGTAATTAGGCTACTGGCTTAGTGAGAATCTTGAACGTTATTAGCTGCCCCAAGCCGCTGGGCCTAACCCTTGAACAGCCCAAGTCAATCACCATAATTGCGGTAATAATAATTAGCTTGTCCAAGGCTTGTCCTCCCACTTCGGCTGCCGCTGCGCGTTTTGCTCGCTAAAAGCAGAGTCCGGCTGATGTTGTCATTATTGTGAGCGCCTCCTAACACTTTCTCTTCCGCCTGCATCCAGGTGGACTGCATCGACGACGCCCTCGCCGCCCCCCTCGAACCGCCCCGCGCTTCCGTGTCTCTGTTCCAGTTGGCTTGTCGGCTTCTGAGTCTGCAAGCTGGCTGGATTCGCACCCTCCAGGACCCAACTTCATGCCCCGAAATGCAGGCGCAAGAAAAAACCAGCACAACAACCGCCACGAAAACGGCCTGGTAGGCCCAGGCAAGCGTGTCACCAAGCAGAAATCGAGTGGCCATCTCAATGGAAGCCCCAAGGCCCCTGCTCCGAGCCAGCCTTCGCCTCCACCAGGGCTCCAATCCCAGCTTGTAAACGGTAACCGGCCTGAGGTCAAGTCATCAGCGTCAACAGACTCCTCTGTCCGCGGCCCGGATCTCTCAGTGGCGCCGCCCGCGCTGGAAACACAAGCATCCGAGTCATCGTGCGAGCGCAGTGCCGGCGAGGAGAATGCTAAGCATTGCGAGGCTGCAGATCGCTCCGCCATGGCTGCGCAACGGCGATCGGATGCTTTGCCCAGGTCCAAGACTTCCCCAGATGTCAGTGCTCTGCACATTGCGACAACGATCCTCAAGTCTCGGCCGGCAGCGGATACGGCTGCTCTCCTGATAGTGCTCCTGTCCCTGCCCTCAATGTTACTGACCATTGTCCAAATTCTCTTTGCCGCTCTCACTCTGATGCCCGGGGCCGGATTCTCACCCTTCTCGTCGCTCTGCTCCCTGTTCGATCTTTTCCAAGGATCGCCTGGCGTGCCGTCGATTAGCGTCATGGCCTGGGTCGATGTCATCTTGTTCTTCGCATGGCTGATTTTGTGGAACTGGGCACAGCATTTTGCTCTGGACCTGGCTCAAATACACATTGCCATTACCCTGGGCAATGGAAGTCAGGGCAAAAGCAGCAGCGCCAATACCTTTTGCTTCCTCATCGTCCTTCTCCTGCATACCGTCAGAAGTCGAGCTGTGCGACGCTTTGCAGTCCAGCATTTTCTCCCCGTCCGTCTGATTTCAGCCACACAACTTGGCCACTACGTCCAGTATCTACCCAAGGACATTGAATTCGGCGATACCCCAGGTCCGCCTTCACGATTGAAGTCGCTGTTTGCTATTCACATAATCGGCCAAGCCTTGATCTCCTTGGTGCGGAAGTACGTGGCTAGCACCCAAGCCACGGTCAGTCCCAAGTCGAGAAAGCGGCCAGATGTTGACCTTTCGGCCGCATCTGCAATTGAGCCTCCCCCTTCCGAGAACGGTGTCGCTGCCGTCAGCACTGCGGTTGATTTCCCGCCGCCAGCCGGCTCAAGCGTACGCGAGGGCAAGGAAAAAGGAATCAGTGCGAAGAAGAGAAGGCGGCAAGCGAATCATGTAAAGAGCAGGCAACCCTTCTGGGCAGCTCTGGCAAGCACAAAAGTTCATGTTCTTCGAGAGGTCGAGCATAACAAGGGCCTCCCAAATGGTACCAGTAACCAAGACGGTTCTGTTGACAACATTCAAGATCAGGTCTGGATTACTGACATCGATCCCTCGTCTATTCACTTTGAGGCTATCTTCACCAAGGCAGAGCCTGGAGACCCAGAGTCTGTGTTGCCCGCAGGAAGCAAGCCATTCTATGTCACTATCAATGGAGCTCGTTGGCACTCGGTCTCAATGGGGCCAAGCCGGAAGCCTTCCACCGGTGAACCCGCTTCGCAATGGATCGGTCAGATCTCTGGACTCGCCCCGAATTGCCCCTACACCTGCTCCTTCATCTGCGCTGATGATGACAGCGAGTTTGCCATGGTCACAGTCAAAACACCGGCGTTGGAGGATCGGGATGCGTCTGCTGTATTGGCACCCACACCAAGCCGGCAATCCGCGCGGCCGTCTTCGCCTACCACCACGTTGAAGAATTCGATAGCAGCTGCCACTGACAAGCTTGTCGAGGCACGAAGGCGCTTGATCCAACAGAAAAAGCAGCATAAGATGGCCCTGAACAAAGTCGATCGCGAAGTGGAGGCCTTGAATAGCCGTCTTAAGTCAGGCGGGGACGACAATAAGCTGAGACAGAAGCTCCTGCAGACTGAGCGAAATATGCGGCAAACTGAAGACTCGACAAACAGCATCAAGGAGGCGCTCGAAACCCTTCAAACGGTGCCAGAACATGAGGCTGTCAAGCACACTTCACACAAGAAGGCTTATGAAGAACAAAGGGCGCTGCTCGCACAGGCCAACGAAGCTCTATCCAAAGCCAAGTCAGAAGCCGACAATGACGTGTCCTGTGTCACCAACGAGCTGAGCACGATTACGAGCCGCAAGGACCGCTTGATCAGTCGTCATGCTAAGCTGGGAGAACAATACGATCGCATCACTCAAGCCAATGTACAGGGTCTGAATGAGAGAGAACGGCGGGAGGCCGAGTCGAGTGCGCGCGAAGCAGAATATCGTCGTCGTGAGGCTGATCTCCAGACTGCCATTGCCAATCTCCGAGTTGACATCCGACGGGCATCATCTGAGGCTACCGATCTTTGGCAGCGAATTGACCTCCTTGAGAAGCAGCTGTTCCCTGAAGGCCCGAAGGTGGTACAGGCTAATGGGCCGTGTACCCCGGAGGGCGAACTGCCAGGAACCCGGCCGCAGGCGCAGCCGGCTCGTTCACTGGCCTTTGCTAGCTTCAACTCTGTGACTACGACACTTGGCCCCGAGCTTCAAGCCTCTCCCTTCCTTGCCTACGCCAACACCTTTACTGATCCAGCTCGCCGACCACGATCTGACACAAACAGGTCTCTAGGTGCACTGAGCAGCTACTCTGATTTTGATGATGCCGACCCCATCCCGCCAATGCCAGTCAGTATCGAGTTCGACATTGATGGTCGCAAGGGCAGTGGGAGCAGTCAAGGCAAGAACAACAGCAGCCCGGCTGCAAGAGTGGTTGTTGGAGGTCTGATCAGTCCGACGCGAGGTAGCAACAGTCCGAGACATATGCCTGGTTCAATCACGTGGTAGGAAGGGTAAAAGCAATTGCCAACATGTCTAAGGGGGTTCCGGTCGCGAGCGCGAGGCTTGCCTCTGGCCAATTGATAAATAGTCCTGGCTTGATAGTGGATGCCTAGTCCAAAAAAACGCTGTTTATATTCAACATGGCCATTTTGTTCTTTGTTCTAGTTATAGGCCGCAGCAAGCATAGTCGTATGGGTGGCTGTGCTTCACCAGTAGCAGACCAGCACTGTATGTTGCGGGCAAACTCTTGACAAGGTAGCCGGCCGTGGCTCAAGCTTTAGAATTGCCAAAGTCTTCTTGTGCATCCGGCCGGTCCCAGCTTTGTTTCTCGAGATAGCGAACTTTTTCGTCGATGCTGTGTACCTTTTGCAGATTGTCCCTTTTAGCTGCCTCCTGCAACTCGAACGTCTTCTCAAATTGTTCAAGCATAAAAGGGGGCATCGATGTCTTGCTCGCAGTCCGATAATTGTACATTGCAATGTCTTCCAAGGCTCGGGCTGCCAGGCGTTGCTTGGCCTCTGACAAGATAACCACATCCAGAATCATCGACTGGCTTGATTCGGTCGGCCGATCTCTCAGCTTATGGTACACTGAGATGCTATCAGGCCATGTCATCGGAAACTTGTAGTCGAGTTTGATGCTCTTCAGGATAAGTCCGATGCCTCGCGAGGTCAACAGGTCATTCCATTCTTGTTGATGTGCAGGGTCAATGTACTTTCCGTACTTGCGTGTCAGGTTTGTTCGTCCAATCTCACACCATTTGGCATACTGTACGTTGTTTACATGGCCCATGCTGTCTTGATCGCCCCATTGCACGGGTAAACTGTCAGCGCCTGATCGCCGAGGGTCTGTAAGAAAGCCCTCGATGCCGACGACAAAATTCCTCCAGTTGTCGCCAAGTTCGCGTAGTAGGGTGCTTGCTTCGTCGATTAGAGGCCGGGGCATGCCAAATGTGATGCACTTTCCAATCCGCGCTTTGGTGTCTGAGAGCCATCTCGGGCTGATTGAAGGCTTTCCTTGGGACGGAGTCGTACTCGCGTTCCTTCGCTGGCTGACCACTTCGAAGTATCTACGCTTCTGGCCACGGCAAATATGCCTCCTTAGTCCGTGTTGAATCATGCTTCCACGTTGACTTCAGTGTGTGTGCTGTGGTTGGGGAACCTCGCTTATGTAGCTTTTGGATCACATAGGAGACTAACCTGAAACATACTGCGGGGTAATTAAGTTAGTTAACCGAAGAGGAGGAAATTATTAATTTACCCTGTCTGCTGAATGTTTTTAAGCTTGGAGCTACCAAGCTGGCGCCATACCCAATGTAATATTAGTGCTTTCCAACGGCTGCCTCAGTATTGAGACTTTGTTGTATAAGGCCACCTTGGAGACAGGTTGCACCAATTCAAGATGGTATAATGTAAATATTCTCAAGACCAAAATCAGAGCGGATTTGGCCGCAAGTGGGAAAGATGATTGGTAGGTTAGCGAAATGCTGAGAGCGAATCGTTCGGGAATTTGAACGCTTGGCGCTTAGGATTATAATCCTAAAAGCAGCATCGTGGCGCGCTAGCCTGCACTAGTGAGTATTAACGCAAACCTTAAGTTACAGCTCAACATGGACTTCTACCCTTCTTCCTGCGTGTGAAGTCAACAGCCATAAGACGATTAATTGGAATTAATTGGCATACACTCTCATCCACTGATGAGTATGGCCACCAGCAATCCTCTCAGACATGAAGTTATTGCTATATATAAGGGTAGGTCTCAACTTTCCTTGACTGAAGAGGTCGCCCTTTTGACCGATCGTCGTCCAGTGCTTCTGGAGATGGGCAGATCTTATCCGCTAGGCTACAACTATTATCGACAACGGCTTCACAAGGCCTTCATGTCTCAGGCTCACTTGACGGATGAGCAAGAGATCAGGAAAGGAATTGAGCGTGCCGAGTACGTGAGGAAGGAGATCGAGGCGCTCTACTATCTGAAGAGATACCGGACCTTGAGAAAGAACTATGGATGAGGGGATTGGTTTCTTGGAACGAAGACCAGACAACTTCGAACTTGCATCAGACTGCCTGAGAAGTTGAAGGCTTCATGATTGATGTATGACATGTGCAACAGCAACCAAGAGCTCAGTGACGGGTAGAGTATCCTTCGTTGCTCAATGCTTCATTAAAATGTGGTACTTGGGATTGGACAATTAACCACAGTCCTGTACAGAGGATATCTTGTCATGGGCCACTATATATACCACAGGAGTTCCTCAATATTGCGTTGGTGCTTTCAGTAAAGACCAATCTCCGGTCAATCTCCGGTCAATCTCCTCGAATTTCGAATCACAGACACTACCATCAGTGACTGACAATGATATAGAAGCTGGGAACTGGCGTCTGTTAATGGCGCAGCCGCTCTGATAGTTCTGTCATGCCACCACTGGTGTTGTCGCCGCCCTTGCTCATCATCCACTCATCACGATCTGCAATCAGCTACCTCCCATCTACAGCCTCGCCGCCGTTCTCACAGCCATACTCTTCCCCCGCCGCCACACCATCCAAGCGACTTCTATCGACGCCACGCCTCCGACAGTCTCCGCCAAGCCATCCCAGCCGAATCCCCACAAATCACTCTCCCTCTCCTCCGCCGTCGCCGCCGCCGCCACCGCCAGGAGGTCTCTCTCTACGAAGCAAATCTATCATCCTCGCAGTCGCAGTCGCAGCCATTGCCGCCAGCGGAGCCCTCATCGGTGCATCTCTCCGGCAGGAAGTCCAGCGCTCTACAAACCAGGGCTCAACTTTGTTCAGCAAAGTCGGGAGCGTGCAGGTTGTGGGTGCCGAAGCTCTTGCCGCGGCCACCGAAAGCGGAATTGACAAGGCTAGCGACTCTACTAAAGCCGGGCAAGACATCGGAGCTGGTATTGCCAACGGAGGAGTTACACAAAGCACGAGTCCGGGAACAGGCCTAGGTGTGACAGGAGGGGAATCATCATCAGCAGTAGGGGAGAATACAGAGGTAACTACACAGCTCAAGGCGTTGGAAGCAAGAAGGGCTGCATTAGTACAGCAGAAGTTGGTGACTGAGAAGAAGATGGATGCCCTGAGGCAGAGAAGGGCAGAGAAGACAAGGAGAGAAGAAGAGTCTAGCAGGAATTCACACCAAGACACTGGCAGCAAGGGGAGATGAAGGTCCAGCAGCCTTCAAACTGAACTAACTCCAGTCAACTGAAGAATCTTTTAATCCATTCCCTCTGGTTTATTGTCAGGTAATGCTTGATCTGAAAACGAAAGGGAACCCAGGATGGGAATTCTTCGGCCAAACATCCAGGTCATCTTACTTCAGAGGCAAGGGAAATATAAACAATCACCAGGCCGAGAAGGTGGTACGCAAGCGAGAAGAAGTTTGCTTTATTGTCAGCCGAGGATGAGCAAGGCCAAATCAACTACAAGGGCGCGCAAAAAGAAAGTCCAACCACCATGATGCCAGATTTGCCCCCATACCATACCGCCTTCTTCTGTCCGCTCCGCCTCTACCATCATCGCCTTCCGTCTCAACCTGAGTACGCTCGCTGACTCCTATCGAACTGGACGGCCGCCAAGGCAAAACAAGAACTGCTCATTGTCCACGCCCATACCCAAGGGGCTCTTGTTACTAGTTAAAACATAGCATATAAGATACCATCCATACCTGCCTCTGCAAGGCGACCTCGACACACACACACACACACACACACACACCAGCATGCACGCCCCACCGGGATTGACCAGGCCGTTAAACACAGAAATATCTCGCAGCACCAAGCATATGATGATTCAAGCTGTTGGAGGAATACTAACGCGATTGTCGTCTACGCCTCGTGGGAAGCGCACCCAGTCGTCGATAGTCGCCGGCCCGCTAAGCCTTCTTGGTACTGCCAGGGCCAAAGTCGGCTTCAACGGCTTTTGGGGCTGCTCTTCGCTTCTCAACCTTGAAATCTGCCACTAGAGCGATGTGGTCCGAGGGGAAGTGAAAGTTGGGGAAGCCTGGCACGGTCCGGAGGTAGTCTTGATCAACCTCTCCCAGCAGACCGGTAACCCGCATTGAGTTGGAAGAAAACCAGATATGATCCAGGACGCCGCTGAAATGTGGCACATAGTTGGTAAATGGCATGTCGTCTTCAATCGTGGTGTAGGCTGATTTGAGCGTGAATTCATGCGTCATACCACCCTTGGAGAACGAGCCGTAATCTCTGCCGTTGAGATCCTCGTGCTGGGCTCCAAGTCCCTTTTTCGTGAACAAATCATAGACGGCGGAATCAGCACCCGAGTTGAAGTCGCCGCAAATAACGAGGGGAATCTGGGATGCGCTTGCATACTCAAGCGACGGACCATATTCAGGAGGTGGCTCGCTGTCAGGGTCTGCATCGGCAAATCGAAAGGTGGCCTTGTTGGTGACGGCTGGGTATTTAAGCCATTTTTCCGCCAGCTTCGACACCTCCTCCATCATCACGGCCGCTTGGATGAGCTTGACGTCTTTGAAGGCAGGATCCCAGTAGATATGAGCATTCACCACTATCATCCTCGAGCCCGTCACCCGGTTCTCGAGAAAGACGACGGTGGCAATATCGTCTCGCTGCCAGACTCTGTTCAGCATATCTGCCGATGCCTTGGCTCCAGGTCGCTCGACCGCTTTCCGGCCAAGGACAAGATGTTCGCTTGCTAGGCAGATGTATTTTTTGTCCTGCCAAAAGGTACCACAACCATCAACAAACTTGGCATTGTCTCCCAGAGTCTCGGCTCTACTCTTCTGGGCAAAATGGCCTTTGTAGCCACAGGCAGCAAGCTTGCCACGGAAGAAATCATCGTACGAAGCTTTGTCGAGTTCCTGCAGGGCCACTATGTCGGCAGCGTGAGCCTTGATTTCGTCAAAGATGATGTCCTTGCGGTAGTCCCAGCTCAAGACCGTGGTTGGCACATAGCCATACATCTGAGGGGTAGCATAACGTTCGCAGAGAATGTTGTAGCTCAATGCACGCACGGTATCGGTATCTTCAGGTCCGACATCTTCTATCTGGTGCCAGACTCGTTCTCGTGGTGGGTTCGGTGCTGTCCCATGTTAGCAAAACTGGTACAGTCTGTGGGGGGGGAGGGATAAATCTTACTCTGCATCCGCTCGAGCAGTTCGCGAACGAGTGCTTTTGGTCCGCCTCGAGAGATTGGAGCCTTCTGCTCGTCATCCAGGGGGTTACCCCACAGTCCGAGCATTTCGAGTTTGTAGAGAAAGCCAATCTGCTCCGGGAGCTTGGTGATTCTATTGGCGTGCAGGTTCAGTATGCGTAGCTCGGTCAGCATGCCGATTTCCGGAGGGATCTCCTCCAGCTGATTTTCAGAAAGGTCCAGATGAGTCAGGGTGCGCAGGCGTCCAATTTCTCGGGGAAGACTGGTGAGTGCATTGAACATTAGATCTAATCGTCGCAAAAACTGGTAGGCATTGGAGAAAAGAACAGGCGATAAAGCGCAGAGGCCTTGGCCACCGAGGTCGAGCTCATGCCAGTTAGAGTCCTTCTGCTCGCCCTGGTTGAAGTTATGCCTTCCGCGATTGTCGAGCTGCGGGTCTTCGGCTGATGGGCCCATGGGTACAATGCTGTATCCCTTTGCATGTTGGGCAACCGTGCGGGCTCGTTGGTTTGGGCCAGACAGCTCGCGAATCTCGTCATATGCTGCCCGCTGCTGCTTCCACCATTCGTTGTCAAGGTCTTCGGGGCTATCATGTAGCGAGGCATCGCCATTGCCATTCTGGAGTTGATCATGCGAATAAGCACCGAGGTGGGAGGTCACGTTTTGCAAGGCGGCGCCAGATGTGTTGTATTGGTGGCCAATTTGCGTCGCGCGGTGGCTCTGGTGATGATGGAGGGAATTATGCTGGGCGTATTGGGCTTGATGGTGTTTGGGCTGGTGGATGTTGCCATAGCGGTTGTGGTTCTGGGCGCCATTCATCATGCCGTGGTGCTGTTGAAAGCCATTGTTGGCGTACATTGTCAGATTCTGGGAGCCGAACGGGTTTGCAGGAGACCTGGAGGGAGATGGCAGCTCGCTACTGAACGGTCTGTGGGCGCCGTGAGGAGAGACAGGGCGGTTGTTGGGGCGCGTATGGTTCTGGGGGAAGTAAGAACCGGATGCCGGTTGTTGGTACCGGAATGCACCATCTGCCATCTATTGAAGATGGTGCGGGATATGCTCGGGCCCCCGTATTCTGTTTGATTGTCGGGCGCACGCGGGGCGAGGAAGCAGGGCAATCGGTTGGGTGGGTGAGGAGCAGACAGGAAGCAAAAGAGGACGAATTCTTGCTGCCGTCAACATGAATGCCACGGGAAACCTGCCGAGGTGAGGCCAACACTGCCCTAGAGCACCAAGCCCGGACGTGAGCAGGCGCCGTAGTGGTGTTTGGGGGCAGCTGGGGAGCGCGCGTTGCTTGTGGGAACTCGACGGCGGAACAGCGGAGAAAGAGCGATCGGAGGCAAGGGCCAGGAGTCAGTTGGAATGCTGAGACGCAGTCGAAGTGGCCAGATTCAAGAGTGTGGATATTGATAATAGATAGAACCAGATCTCGAGGCAGTGTCGTTGTCCGTCTTGACGCTCATTGTCCTTTGGCAGCAGGCTTGGCATCCAGCCTCGCCCAGAGCTTGCGCCCCACCTGCCCTGGTACTGGGCGGGCTGCTCACGTGACCCACACCTCCCGTACACAATAGTCCGATGAGACTGGTCGGGGAATACGAGTATCGGTAGCACAAGAATGACATTTTGTTTATTCAGGCTCTTGGTAAATAGTAGCCTCCCAGCGATTCAAGCTGACAGTTTGCTCACGGTCCGACTTGCCGCTTGAGAGTGCCATTGGCTGTCACTCAGCCGGCATTAACCGCTGTACATCCGGAACAAGGATGCGAATACCAGCAGTGATAGCGAGGCACCAGATCTAGTTCTCGTCTAGTTCTCTTCATCAGTGTTGGTTGGATGGTCCAAGTTTCAAGACGGGTCTGTACTACAAAAAGGTCGAGTCTTGGCGTTGATTATGAGTCACGTGATATCGCCTCATCGTCAGTGTTCCATTTCACTTGTCTTCGGCGATCAGCTTCTTCAATCTCTTGTCTTCTCCCACCAAACAGCATAGTAGTGAATTCCACTAAGAGATCCAAAAGGTCACTACGAGAGCACGACGAGTCAGCCTGTCTATCGCTGGCCCAAACAAGATATCGCCAGTAGAATTCTAATGATCAAGTTACTGTCTTCTGTGCTCGCTCAATTTCAATTTTCAATTTTTGCCCCAGACCATCTCTGGTGTGATTTGTGTCGACACAAGTCTAGTGTGGTGGCGAATGTAGGATGTACGTCAATAATCGACCAAACAGGACTGGAATCGAAAGATGGGGTTTCAGCAATAGAACCGTACATTTACATTGGCACAACCTTGACAGGATTTCGGCTTGATCGGTGGCTGTAAGGCCGTGTGTGGCGTGCTTGTTTAGATCGCGCGCACCCGGTTAATAGACACGTTTGAACGGCGGCACAGCCTTGCACTCATTTTCATCAAGCGTATGGCCATTGACCGCTCTGTAGCCGATTTCGACCTTGCCATGCGGGGTCTTCTGCCACGTCAAGGTGTGTTTCATCCAGTTAACGTCATCTCGGTCGGGGTAGTCTTCGCGGGCGTGGGCACCGCGGGATTCTTTTCTGTTGGCAGCTGCGGCTGCGGTTTGAGTTCTAAGTCTGGTCAGTATTAAGTTCATATCGGCAAACAAGGGTACGCACGCGCAGGTCAGCAGGTTCCTTAGTTCGAGAGCCTCAACGAGATCGGAGTTCCAGATCAAGCTTCGGTCCTTGATACCTATGTCGGCGTAGAGCTGATCGACTTCGTTGATCCTTCTGACACCATCCTGCAGCGACTCCTCCATTCTGAAGACAGACACGTCAGATTGCATCACCTTCTGCATCGCCGATCGGATGTCGTGCGTGCTCTTGGGTCCTTGTGAGTTTCTGACTCTGTCCAGGGTATCAATGGCTTCAGCGCCACTGTCTGCGGGCGCATCCTTATGAGGCACGCCGGGGTCGGTCTTGTCTCTTATGGTATGGGCCACGGCACGACCAAAGACGATCAGGTCGAGCAACGAGTTGGCCCCCAAACGGTTGGCTCCATGGACGGAGACGCAGGCTGCCTCACCGGCAGCATACAAACCTGGGACGACCTGATCTTTGCCGTCTGGCGTCTGCGTCAGGACCTCACCAGTATACTTGGTTGGGATGCCGCCCATGTTGTAATGAACGGTGGGGAGAACAGGAATTGGTTGCTTGGTGACATCGACACCAGAGAAGATGGAGGCAGTCTCAGAAATTCCGGGGAGTCGTTCGTGCAGGATTTCGGGGGGCAAATGGCTGAGTTGGAGATAGATATGGTCCTTTTCGGGACCGACACCGCGACCTTCGCGAATCTCCAGCGTCATTGATCGAGAAACGACATCGCGGGAGGCCAGATCCTTGGCCGTAGGTGCGTACCGCTCCATGAAGCGCTCACCCTCAGAGTTGAGCAGATAACCACCCTCACCTCGAGAGCCCTCTGTGATCAAGCAGCCGGCGCCGTAGATGCCGGTGGGATGGAATTGAACAAACTCAAGATCCTGGTTGGGCAGCCCAGCTCGGGCAACCATGGCCATGCCATCACCCGTACAGGTATGAGCAGATGTGCAGGAGAAGTAAGCACGGCCATAGCCGCCGGTGGCCAGGACGGTGTGGTGAGCAAAGAAGCGATGAAGGGTGCCGTCTTCTTCATTGTAAGCAACCACACCCTTGCAAACACCATCCTCCATGATCAAATCAAGAGCGAAGTATTCGATGAAGTAGTTGGCATTGTGTCGCAGAGACTGGCCGTAGAGAGTGTGAAGCAGGGCGTGTCCGGTACGATCAGCGGCGGCACAGCATCGGTATGCCTGGCCACCTTTTCCAAATTTCTGTGATTGACCACCGAATGCGCGTTGGTAGATCTTGCCGTCCTCTGTTCGCGAGAATGGGCATCCGTAGCTTTCAAGTTCGATAACCGAGGCGGGAGCTTCTCTGGTCATGTAGTGGATAGCATCTTGATCACCCAGCCAGTCTGAGCCTTTGACAGTATCATACATGTGCCATCTCCAGTCGTCTTCGTGCATGCTATTTGCGATCAGCAACACCTCCCAGGTTGTCGCTCGTCCATCACCACTCACTTTCCTAGAGCTGCATTGATGCCGCCTTGGGCGGCCACAGTGTGACTTCTTGTGGGGAACAGTTTCGAGACGTTGGCAGTGTTAAATCCCGCCTAGGACATGGGTCAGTCGGGACGGAAAGGGCATCGGTAGGAGGAGGATAGCGGCTAACCTCTGCGAGACCGAAGGTGGCGCGTAAGCCCTGTGAGGTGTTAAGACTGGTCTGCTGTGGCCGAGTGGATAACTTACAGCACCGCCGGCACCGACAACCAAGGCATCATAATGATGGTCGATCACCCTTCTTGCTGTCAATTGTGTGCGAAGACGAAGCAGTCAGTCAGACTCACGCGTATTTGCCATTAACGAACCCTTGGGCCTCTTTTGCACGCAGCACTTGGCTGGTGATGATCCTAGCTAGAATCGGGTCAGTCGCATGGAGTAATAGACTGCGCCGCCACCTGCCTACCAGTTCGGGGGGTGGCAGAGAAGTGTCTGCGGGAGCATCTCAGACGGCTCGAAATGTGCGAGTGTGCCAGGGTGTTCTGTCTGCTGCCCAGAACCCGAGCTTGGGTTCTGCCCACTTGCGCAGCCGGAGTCAGACTCCGCCAGATGCTGGAGGAGCTCATCCTGCCTGTAAGTGATCTTGAGGGAGAGAATCACGAAGGGTCGAGTGCCTCTTGTTTGCTTTTACTTGCAAGATCGGCAGGTGCACTGTAGCCAATCACAGTAATTCCATTTCGAGCGTCATCACGCCTGCCGAAGTTGACCATGTGCCTCGGAACCGGACTAACTATTAATGTTTAATAACTCTTCGATGTGGAGCTATCTCTCTATTGACGCTGGCCGGCCCTTCCTGGCCCTCTTTTCAACGGCCTGCAAAGAATCACCTACTTCGAGAGGGAAAAATAGATGTATGATGTTGTTACAATCGGGGTGATCAAGCACCTGCACGCGGCGCTTTCAATTGACCTCCATCTCATCATCTGACCGAGTCCTCGACAACACCAAGAGACGACAGCCCAGACCATTGCCAACTCCTCGCCATGCCACGCCATGCCAGTTCCATAGGTCCATGTTCTAGTTGTACTGCATGTATGTGGCCGTCGAGTTGAATTTAAGATTGCCCTTGATGACCTTGTCCACGGCTGCAAGAAAGTCCTTTTCTGTTGCAACCTTCCGTCGGGCTCGGATGGCAAACATACCAGCCTCGGTGGCGACGCTGCGTAGCTCAGCTCCAGTAGCATTGGGGCACAGTCTGGAGATAAGCTCCCATCTGATGTCTCGTTCAACTGACATGCTCTTGGCGTGAATGCGCAGGATATTTGCACGGCCATCCAGATCAGGGAGCGAGAACTCGATCTTGCGGTCAATTCGCCCGGGTCTCATCAGGGCAGGGTCGAGAGTCGAGGGCCGGTTGGTGGCGAACATGACTTTTATGTTTCCTCTCGAGTCAAAGCCATCGAGTTGTGTAATAAGCTCCAACATGGTGCGCTGGACCTCGTTATCACCACCAGCACCATCGTCGAACCGGGCGCCGCCAATGGCATCGATTTCGTCAAAGAAGATAATGCAGGCCTTCTTCGTTCGTGCCATTTCGAAAAGCTCGCGCACCATCCGTGCTCCTTCACCAACATACTTCTGCACCAGCTCTGAGCCGATGACGCGGATGAAAGTTGCATCTGTGCGGTTGGCAACCGCTCGGGCGCACAGAGTCTTGCCTGTACCGGGCGGCCCATACAGAAGCGCACCTTTGGGAGGGTCAATACCAAGACTGACGAATCTCTCTGGCGACAGGAGCGGCATCTCAACAACTTCTCTCAGCTTCTCAATCTGCTCTTTGCATCCACCGACATCGCCATATGTTACGTCGGGCTTGTCTTCCACTGTCATCATAGTAACGCTGGGGTCGATCTTGGGGGGCAGAGGTAGCATGATCGAGTACTTTTGCCTGTCGACTCCTACACGCATGCCTTCTTCGATATCGGTCGGACTCACTCGCTCGCCCAGGCTGACCACGAATTTGGCTATTTGTTTGACGTTGATAACATACTTGGTTTTGTCGCTGTCTTTCTCGTCTTGAATGATCTTCGTACATCGGGCAACTTGAAGTGGTTGCTCTTCGGACATGCGTTGCCGGTCGGCGGCGATATCCCACAGGTGCGGGGGCGCAAGCCCAGTATCGGATTCCTAATACAGCTTAGCCAGAGGCAGAGAGAAGACATTGAGAGGCGGTCTACCTTGACGCCGATCTTCTCATTGATGCTTTGCTGCTTTTCTTTGATCTGCTTCTCGATCTTCTTCAGGGCGGTGGCGTAGGGAGCTGCGCCGTATGTCTTGAGAACTTGAATGTCCCTAGATATCGTCAGGCGATGCCATTTGGGAAAGACCATGACCCTACTCGTCGCTCAGAGGCGTGATCTTCTTCTCGGGTTCTTCGTCATCCGCAAAGTTCTTCTGATACTTCTCCCAACTCTGGCCCGTTGCGCTAGGCATGATGAGTAGGGGGCAAGGGCGGCAGGAAAGAGTGTCGGATGGTGTCGGAAAGAGCTGATAATGGCGTAGGGTGGAAGGAAGGGTGAGTGAGTCAAATACAAAGATTGCAGTTGATGGTGCAGTGGTATGGTACAAGTTGTTGTTGCTTGTTAACGAAAGATGTAATCACGCGTGTGCCTGATTATGATTACATAATTCATTATGTAATCATGGAGGGCTGTAACCACTACACGAAATAAATTTCCACATCCTGCCCGTGTATATTGTCAGAAGGGCTTTTGGTATTCTCTCAATCGCTAAAGCAGACCCGTCACGATGGCGGCAGCCCTGGGAATCCAGGCCAATGCTGGCAATGCCGCATTCAAGGTACGTTTCTCACAACAGTCATGGCGATCCGTCCCGGGCTCACGATGGCGCAGGACAAGGAGAAGCCGATGGCCGTTCGCACAGCCAATATCATGGCGGCCAGAGCCGTGGCCGATGCCGTCCGAACCTCGCTTGGTCCCCGAGGCATGGACAAGATGATCCAGAACCCCAAGGGCGCTCCTCTGATCACCAACGATGGGCACACAATGCTCAAGAGTATGGCAGTGATGCACCCTGCCGCAAAGATGTTGGTCGATCTCAGCTCGGCCCAAGACGTTGAGGCTGGTGATGGTACCACTTCTGTGGTTGTAATTGCGGGCAGCCTCCTCGGTGCCGCCGACCGACTGCTCGCAAAAGGCATCCACCCAACAGCCATCGCCGAGTCATTCCAGAGAGCCGCAGCTGCTTCGGTCCGCATCCTTGAAGATATGTCTCAACCAATCAACCTTAGCGATCGTACCACGCTCCTGCAGACCGCCACCACCTCCCTCTCCTCTAAGATTGTGTCACAACACTCTGGGCTACTTGGCCCCATGGCTGTAGACGCAGTTCTCAAGACAATCGACCCCAAGACAGCGGACAATGTCGACCTGCGCAACATCCGAATTGTCAAGAAGGTTGGCGGCACGATAGAGGACTCGGAGATGATTGATGGTTTGGTCTTGAATCAGAACGTGATCAAGACAAGCGGGGGACCGGTGAGGGTGGAAAAGGCCAGAATCGCCTTGATCCAATTCCAGCTCAGCCCCCCGAAGCCGGATATGGAGAACCAGGTTGTGGTGAACGATTACCGCCAGATGGACAAGATCCTTAAAGAAGAGCGAACATATTTGTTGAATATGGTCAAGAAGATCCAGAAGGCCAAATGCAACGTTTTGCTGATTCAGAAATCGATCCTACGCGATGCAGTCAATGATCTGTCGCTGCACTTTCTGTCACGACTCAAGATTATGGCGATTAAAGACATTGAACGCGACGAGGTCGAGTTTCTGTGTAAGAGCACGGGCTGCAAGCCCATTGCCAACATTGACTCGTTCACGGAGGACAAACTGGGCTCTGCAGATTTGGTCGAGGAGGTGCAGTCATCGGGTGCCCGGTATGTCAAGATAAGTGGTATTCGAACAGCGAACCCTCAGCATCAGACAGTCTCTCTCGTTGTTCGGGGAGCCAACAGCCTCATTCTCGATGAAGCTGAGCGTTCATTGCATGATGCGCTCTGTGTCATTCGATGTCTGGTTAAGAAGAGAGCTCTGATCGCCGGCGGCGGTGCACCAGAGGTCGAAATTGCCCAGGAACTGGCAAGACAGGCGCGCGAGCTGACCGGTACCGAAGCGATATGTTGGAAGGCATTCGCAGACGCCATGGAAGTGATTCCCACAACTCTTGCTGAGAATGCCGGCCTCAATAGCATCAAGGTTGTGACTGATCTGAGGCATCGACACGACCTGGGAGAGAAGAACGCCGGCGTCAGCGTCAGGAGCGGTGGTGTGAAGTCAAATATTGCAGAGGAGAAAGTCTTGCAGCCACTGCTGGTCAGCACAAGCGCCATCGAGCTTGCGGCAGAGACAGTTAAGCTGATCCTGAGAATTGACGATATTGCTCTTTCCAGGTAATGCGCAGCGAAATGAGTTAAGGATTTACACTATCAAGTGAGGACTCTCCTGCAACCTCAACTATCTGTACCCTAACTACTTGATGCCGCCAGCACTCTCAAGTGCTGTGTGCCTCGCTCTCTGCTGGAGAGCGAGGTGGAAGATAAGCCTAACTGGCCCCTTCATCCCTAGATACCCAGTTTCCGCCTTCCCTCCTTCTCTTTTCCTCCGCTTTCTCCCTTTTTCTTCTGGGCAGCGAGCTCAAATGCTAGTTCCTCTGCTGTTGGCCTTTCCTCTGGCATCCAACGCAGGATTCTCCGAAGAAAGTGTGGAAATAAGTCACGGTCTTCGTCGTTGAGCCACCGCTCTCGCATTCCGAACGATTGGTCAGGGATTGGAATCGAGCCTTTCCAAGTTCCTACCAACAATAAAATTAGTAAAGATAGGAATAACTGTCTCTTGCACACCTTTGTCGTCTCAGTACTCCCTACAATTCTCACTCCGACTGAGAAATTCAGAAGAAGGGGGCCCTAATAAAGACACCATCTCAGCAAGGTGTTGTTCATCATTTAAGCACTCCGTTCGAAGAAGATGTGCCCTCTTGAGGAAGGTCCCATGACTGTATAATTGTCAGTATGTAGATTTTGAATACAGCGCTGAAGAATATAGGCTCACCATAACACCAATCGTCCAAATGTCCACCTTGGTGTCCCAGTCCATTCCCAAGATGACCTCGGGTGCACGATAAATATCAGGCATAACATCAGCCTCCCCAAGATCGCAGAGGGCTGGAAGGCCTCGGCTTAGGGGCATTGGCCGGGAGTTGTAGATGATACGATCTTGTAAGATCTTCCGTGCAATGGGTCGTTCAATTTCGCCTTGTTCAATCTGGGAGAGGACCGAGGGGGCCTCAACATTTTGAAGTACATTATTCAGTGAGTAGTAGTAGTAGTAGTAGTAGTAGTAGTAGTAGTAGTAGTAGTAGTAGTAGTAGTAGTAGTAGTAGTAGTAGTAGTGGTAGTCAGTTATTGTTGCTATTCGTGACACGTTCCTAGAAAGAATCCTAGTCCAAGCAGTAGACTTATTGGAACGAAGAAGTGGTGTTACTGTCTCAAGAACAAGACAGCATTAAAAGAAAATTTCCTGAAATATTATGGACAAAAGGGTCAGGGTCTGCCTAGGCAAAAGCACCCACCACGCCCATCAACAATCCTCCTAGGCCTACCGCAATGCTTGCCTCCACCCTCCTCCTCCCGGTCAATGTTCGATAGCTCTCGTCGCTGAGGAAATCTTCTGCAATCAATTGCACTAATCCCGCAAACAACAATAAACCGGAGCTGATGGCGTTCGTAATGCCAACCATCAGTAATCCTGTCTGGCTCAGTGGATCGTACATTGTGTGTAGCCAAATGCCAAGGGCCTGTCCAATCGGCGTGGTTGTGCCGTATGCGAGAGCCATAAGCCACGGCTTTGGCGATGTGGCGGGGAACTGATTAGGGATAAGAGCAGCGATGCGTGAACCAAGGGCAAAGCCCTCGAAGGTCTGGTGGAAGCAAATTGCTATCAAAAGGACGACAAATGCAGTGCCTGTGGTCACAGAGACGGCCATGCCGATGAAGATGGAGTGAAAAAGAATGCCTGCTTCGAGGAGGAGGCACTGAAGAAGGAGCTTTTTTGAATCGCCGGTGGTGGTGGCAAGTTCTTTCATGCGATCTGCACGTGAGTTGTGTCGAGGATGGTTCGAGTGTGCAAAAGGGGTCTCATCCGAATCTAGGCTGTCAGCGATGCTGCCGATGGGATCAAGCTCTTCAAGGTCAAGACCAGCTGTGGAATCATTCTCATCCATGGACAGTTGCCGGTCCCTCGGTGCGTGTGATTCGCCATTTGCGGTGCTATAGTATGAACCTGATATCTGATGGAGCGGCTCCCCATCTGAAGATGAGACCAAACCAGCGTAACTCTGGCTGGATCGGTGTCTGTGAACGGCCTCCTCCTCGTGCGGGACTGTCGTCCAGTCTGACTCATGACTATGCCGGGCACCCTTTGAAGCAAAAACCATCTCAACCACAACCACGACGAAGACAGCGGCCATGGCAATCGCGCCCGCCATGGGTGGGTAGGACTCGTTCCAGAACTTCGGAAGGCACGGATCAGTGAGGGAGACAAAGGCTGTCGGCAGGAGATGGATAAATGCGGTGGCAATCAAGACCCCGGTGCCAAAATGTCTTGAGAGGAAGAGGAAGCGCCGAGGGATTGGCAAGGATGGAAAGCGTCGGGCAATGATGGGGAAGGAGCAGGCCAGGGTGCTGAGGGCCAGAATGAGGACGAGGGCAAAGACATGCAGGCCGGTGTTGTAGCCGCCCTGTTTGCCAGTGGTTCCACACTTGGGCTTGCCATCATCCTGACTCTCCTGCCGTTCGGTGAGGAGCTCCAAGGAAAGCGCAGGCAAGAAGGCCGCTGTGCCTGCGATGGTTGCGCCAGGAGCGAGGGGGGATCTTGGAGGGCGCTCCATTTCATTTTCTAGCCCGTCTCCTCGTAGTCCAAGAGGTCCATGGAGCCAACGTCAACCGATGTCTGCTCAACAAGAAATCCGCAGGGTAGATCCTAGAACCTGCTGTCCTCCTGTCCTCGCTGCTGATACGTGGTGTTACGTACTGCACTATATGGTGGCTGCGTCTGACGTAGCGACCCTGATGACCAAACCTGATTGGCTCCAATCTCACCCTCTGTATACCGTGGTACGGTGTGTAAACCGTCCGTTCGAAGGAATGCCATTAAGTAAGTTTAGCTCTAGGAAGACAGCTCCCGTTCGATGTTCTTGGTTAATTCGATCGTCTTGATTACCATCGGATACATATCCGAGGGGTGGCCGAATCAAAAGGGCCAGGTCCTAATTGGGGCAAAGCGCCAAGGCTGCCAGCCGGATGTTTGTTTACAAGTCACTTATCCTGGGCGCGTCTTGAACCGAACAAGACCCAGTCTGCTAAGCCTGCAAAGTTCGGCCGCCTTCTCTCTTCTATTCCAAGGAGACAATCAACACGCGTGAACTTGCACAAACCCACAATGGCCCCGGCTGCTCGCAAACGAAAGTCGGACGAAATCGAAGAGATGTCTCGACCTACCACTCCCACGGGAAGCCCAGTGACGCACAAGAAGCTCAAGGTCTCCGAGGCCCAGAAGCAAGCATTGATGGACAATCTCCAACTCGAGATTGACGAGAGAAAGCGCCGCCTCCGAGTGCACTACGCTCTGCAGAGCGCAGACCTGAGGTCTCGCATCGAACGGCGAATCAACCGTATCCCCATGGCCATGCGAAGAATGACAATGAGAGAAGTCATGGCGAAACACCAAGAAGCCATCAAGGCTCAGACCGCCGCGAAGAAGCCGGTTCTCGCACCCGCACCCTCTGCCCGACCCCTGCCTCAACTTCCCTCAGAACCGGCCAAGTCGTCTCTGCCAAAACGGGCGCAGGTCCACTCTCCAGCGGCGGCGAGAGGCCGCAAAAGAAAGACGTCAGAGATACATATCGCGTCGGACCAGGACAGTGAAAACCAGCCGGAGCTAGACAGTTTGCCTGTCGCAAAGAAGGCGCGTGGCAAGGCAGCAGTAGCACCGGCGTCAGCGGCGACACGAGCGGCATCCCGCACCCAAAAGGCACCCTCTGTCTTGTCTCCACGCTCCCACAACTCTCAAACTCTGGCTCGCTCGCCGACCAAGGACTGGAAAGGCGCTGTGAACATGCACCCGTCCCCAATCCGATCGGCCATTGCTCGGCCCATCTCGCCCATCAAGCCGGCCTCTCCTCTCAAGTCCGCTGCCTTTGCCCTCTCGGCAGCTGCGCACGGAATGGCCCGGGGCGCAGCAGCCACGGCTAGCAAGCTGGGCCGAACAGCATCCAAAGAGAAGACTGCTGGGCCGACGGCTACGGCAGCGACGACTGCAAAGGGCAAAATGTTGCCGCCGCCACGACCAGTTGCTGGTGGTTTTGCTCGCCCTGCATCCCCAATGCGCCAACCCAGTACCTACACGACCACTTCGGAGATGAGCATGGTTAGCTCAGGCACCACGGTGGTGAATAAGCCACGACGTGGCCGAGCTGCAAAGGCTCCCGAGGAAAAGAAGGCCAACCCTGCCCCAAAGAGAACGGCAACGGGGGCAAGTAGTAGCAAGACGGCTGTGAAAGGGAGCGCGGCGGATGGCAACAAGAAATCCGTGGTGGTAGCAGAGCCCGCTGCCGGCCGTCGAGTGTTGAGGAAACGAAATTGAACGAATGCTGTTTTTGTTTGTTTGCTTTTGGCGTTTGCTTTGGGCTGTTTCCCGGCCGTTGGGGATGAGAAGCAGGAGGCAGAGGATACAATGGAAGACAATTCAAATTGTGTTCCTTCAGAGGCAATCTAACTCTGGTAAAGAATTGAATGTCAACTGCAGTCTCCAAGATACTGTACTGTATTTCTCAGGCCAGACAACAAATGCATCTCGTTTCATTGGTGCTAGACACTATTGTACATACAGTTATTTTGCGGTGAACCAGACCAAAATGGCAGTCAGCTGGAGCTCAAACATCCAGCCCGGCGCCACGGGCTGGCTCGAATAACACCACCTCTCGCCCTCAGGGGTACCGTACACTCAACTCGGGTGAGAGAAGGCTGATGAAGAACGAAACTAGTAGTCGAGCTCGGCGCTTCCGTTGGTGACGGCGGCATCCACACGTCGTCCGCTTCCTCCCGTCGGTTGAGCATCCAGATCATCGTATCGTTTGATGCTTCTGCCTTGGATAGCCTCGTCTGGACCCATGGCCTCCTGCCGATTAGCACCTCCATCACCCCACTTGCCTCCTGCACCACCGCCTCCTTGAGCAATGAAGCCCGGATTGACTCCTGCCATACGCACCATCCCTGCCATATTGTTGAAGCCGCGCTGCGAGTTACGAGAGTTGCGCTCGTACGGCCCCGAACGGTTACCAAACCTTCCAGCGCCACGTCGAACTGGCCCGCCATTGCTGTGTGTTCCGTTGGTTCCCTCAGTTGCTGCCAGGCTGACACCAGGTATGCCACTCATGCTGGCCATGCTCATCATCGCATTCTGGTTGAAGGCCATCATGTTCATTGGGTTCATACCTATTCCCATTCCCATGGTTTGGAGATTGAATCCTCGCGGCGTCCCCGTGTTGAGATGGTGGTTTGCTGGCAAGGGGAAGTGGCCATTTGAGTTGGCATCCGATCGCGACGGTGCGATATGTGAAGGGTCGAGCACATAAGTATTGACTAGGATCATCTCCTGCTTCAGGTTGTTGTACCACTCCTCGTGACGTTTCTCCACATGCTTTCGCCAGAAATGTTCGGCTTTGAACAGCTTCGTACACTCGGGCACCTTGCATCTGAATTTGGCCTCATCTTCTTGTTTGACAAACTTGGTCAGCTCTTCGTCCAGGGCCTCGTCCACCGGCTTCCCGCCAATCTTCTTCAAGTCGGCATACTCGGGCTCGAGAATCTGCAACACCTTTTCCTCATACGTCTTGACCCAATTGAATGCTCGAAGCAGCTGTTGCTCCGTCTTGTTGAACTTTTGCTTCTTTTCTTGCACAGGAGAATCAGGAGGCTCGTCCACCCCGTTCTGCTTCCCGTCCTTTCTGCCTGGAAATGGCTCTCCAAGCGCACTTGCTTTTGCTGCAGCCTTTGCCGCCGATGTCAAGACCGCTTTTGGGCGCCGCAGATGGCCACCTGGACACTTCCGGATGAGCTCATGTACTGAGTCCGACTCGAAGACACAGAAGAGGCAGAAGTTAAAGACGCGACGAAGATACTCGACGATCAGGTCAAGCTTCTTCTTAACGGCCAGGAGCTCCTCGTCCTCCTCATCCTCGCTCTCCTCGCCTTCTTCGCCCTCTTCAAACTTGATTTCATCGTCATTGTCCTCAAAGTTTGGCTTCTTGGGCTTGGGCGGAGGTTTGAGGAGGCCGTCATAGCGCATCTGCTCAACCTTGGCGTCGATCTTGGCCAGGCCACCAGATGCTTCGTCCTTTCCCAATTCTGTTTCGAGCTTACCTGCAACCCGTCTGGCAAGTTCATAGTCACGTTCGATGCGTTCGGTGGCGGAGAAGAGATCCCACAAGGCCTTCTTTCTGGGAGCAGGTGGTGAGTTGTGGATGCCGACGTGGCAGACAAAGTCGCCTCTGACTGAATCAGTGATGGTCTGGCCATTGACCAGTTCGAGCGCCTTCTGAGCCGTTGACGTGCCCTTGGGCTTGGACTTCTCTTCGCCCTCTTCAGCCTCTTCGCCCTCTTCATCTCGACCGTCTCCTCGCTCAACATCTTGCATGGCATCATCTTCGGTTTGCTCTGGCGCGGGGTGCAACATGATCCAACCAATACGGTGGAACTTCTTGGCGGGATTGGGGTCGCTCAGCGACAGCCATTTGTAGCCTCCAGTCTCATAGCCTAAGTGCTCCTGGCAGAATTCCTCAACCCGGTCTCTGCTCACATTCGGGGCAAGTGTTTTGATGAGTAGTGCAGGCTGTTGAGCAGACTCGTCGCGGAGATCACCCCCCTTTGCCGGGACGAGGTCAAGGACGCCGAGGACTTCGTTACCTCCGACAGCCTCGCCCTCTTCTTTCTCGACCATACCACCAGCGCCATCACTGTCATTTTTGTAGATACCTTCCAAAGTGAAGCTGTCGAAGATACCGCTGTCCATGTCCTTGGCCCACTGATCGAAGATACCTTGGCGAAAGTCCATCAGCCGCTTGCGAATCGGGTCCCTGATCTCGGTCACGTATCGCTCTTTGAACCATTCTTCGCCCTTGTGTGCACTGACAAATTGTCTGGCCATCCTGACCTGAAAGTCCTGCTTGTACTGGTCGTATGCTTCTTGTATCTTGATACGCTCCTTCTCCTTGTCCTCCCGAGCCTCGCGCTCGCCTTTGACACGGTCGGATGGTTTTCGCCCGCCGTGCTTGGCGCGCTCCTTCTCCTCCTTTATCTGTTGCTCGTAACGCCACCAATCAGCAAAGAAACTGAAGCCGGCCTGGGTCTCGAGAGCGAGGGGATTGTTCAAAGGATTGATGCGAACGACAGGTTTGGCAGGTTCTTGGCCAGGGACATAGCGATCAATATTAGCGGCAGTTGGTGATGGTGCTCGACGTCTCTCGTCGCGTTCTCGGTCTCTTCCATTCGCTCGAGAGGGGTCGTAGAAGTCATCACGATCACGCTGTGCGCGATCACGGCCAGGCTGGTATCGATCGATAGCTATGGGAGATCTTGATCGATCACGCGGGGGAGGACGTCTTCGTTCGCCTTGGCGGTCGTCTCGTCTATCCGGCACTGCCTCATGTCAGCAAACCAACCATGCACTGCTGACGAGCCAAACGCACGCGGTGATCGCCGTCGGTAAGAGTCGGTTCTGTCGTATGAGTCTTCATCATGATAACGTGATGACGCCCGTTCCTCCGTGGGGGAGCCATATGCTTCGTAGGGATTCATGGCTGGTGGGACCAGCCAGTTGTCCTGCTGCACCAGGGCCTTCTAGCCCACGAGGTCTAGTGCCTGTGCAGGAATGACCTAGCCTATTGACCCTCGATTTAAAATCTCTGGCTTTTTGGCTATTTGCGCGTGGAGGGCAATTGAGCTAAAGGCAAACAGAGGGCACGTTAGAGTCATGTTAAAAAGGAGCAACATCGAGGTAAGCGGCTTGGTCTGGTAAGAGAAAAAAAAAGATAGCGATTGGACAGGACAGGCAATGCCACTGCAATCGAGAAGCCGGACGATGGAGATCAGAAGGATAGGGGTGAGAAGGCAGTCGAGGGTAGGAGGCTGGTCTGTAGAGGGGATGGGCAAGCGACAAGTGTATGAGAAGCACGCTTTCAGAGAAGCGCGAATATGGAGAGAGTGTGTGTAACGCAAGAGGACGAGAACGTACAGTGTAGCGAGCGTCGGCGACAACAGGTGTATCTGGGTCGTCGAACAAAAGGACTGGTTGTTTGGAATGAACAGAGTCGACGCACCTTTTGGAAGCACACGCGGCGGAAGCTGGGCCGGTTCAGGACTAGCGCGCTTGGCGTGGAGATGACCTCGTTTCTCGCCGCACTGCGGTATATATGACTAAGATTGAAAGTCATGGATAAGAATGAACTGGAAGTGGGAGATGGACAAGTTGTGAGGCCTTGTCATTGCTCTCAGGTGGGCTGTACGATACTTGTCTTTCTTCATCGAGCCGATTAAACGGAGACTTCCCTTTCTTTCTTCATCCAGCCGATTATTCCCCTCCACTTACTTATCAAGAGCGTGGAGGCCTCACAGACATTCAGACGTTTTGGCGGGGAAATAAATGGCTGTGTAGGAATATAAAAAAAAAGCAGTTGGCACCAAATAAAACCGCTTCATTTCACTCGCACCCCTCGACTTCTCCAGGATGGCTCGGACAATACGATGGGGTATTCTAGGTACTGGCAAACCCTCTGCTTACTTGGCTTCCTGGCACTGACATGACTCATGAACAGCGACTGGGGGCATCGCCAAGAGCTTTACCCAGGATCTCCTTGTTGACCCCAAGACGCGTGGCAATGACAAGGTCGTCCATGCTGTAGTTGCAGCCGCGAGCTCCAGTGGCGTTGCTAGAGCCGAGGACTTTCTAAAGACTGTTGGCGCCCCTGCCGATGCCAAAGCGTATGGGACTTACCAGGACTTGGCCAACGACCCTGATGTTGACATTATCTACGTTGCCACTCCTCACTCGCACCACTACCAAGATTCTATGCTCTGCCTAGAAGCCGGCAAGAATGTTCTGTGCGAAAAGGCCTTTACCGTCAATGCTGCACAGACCAGGAGACTGGTGGAGAAAGCGCGAGAGAAGAACGTGTTCTTGATGGAAGCGGTGTGGACGAGATACTTCCCCATCTCTATTTACGTGCGCGACTTGATCTCCTCAGGCCGGCTTGGTCAGGTGCAGCGCGTGTTTGCAGACACGTCGGTGAATTGCGACCCAGAGAGGACGTGGCCGGATGGCAAGCACCGGATGGTCAATCCCGACCTTGCTGGGGGATCGCTTCTCGATCTCGGCATTTACTCATTAACATGGGTCTTCCAGACCTTGTATACGACGCAGCCAGAGGGTCGACAGCCCCCCAAGGTGCTTGGTTCAATCAGGAAGTATCCACAAACTGGTGTTGATGAGATGACAACGATACTCTTGACATTCCCGCGAGAGGAAGGTGACGCCCATGGCATTGCTTCAACCACGCTCCGGGCCGACTCGGACGCCGATGGAAAAGGCACAGCAGGCCCTGCGGTGAGGGTACAGGGTGACAAGGGCGAGTTGCAAGTGTGGCCGCCGCTCTACAGACCAACCAAGAGCAAGCTCATCCTGAGCGATGGCACGATTGAAGACAAAAAATGGCCACAGCCAGGTACGGATGGCGAAGGGCTTGGAATGTTCTGGGAGGCCGACGAGGCCGCGCTTGCTTTGGTGGAGGGTCGAAAGGAAGGTCAATTTGAGAGTCTGGAAGAGTCGATTGTGATCATGGAGGTCATGGACGAAGTCAGGAAGCAGAACGAACTGAGGTATCCCGACAAGATTGAGACGACCGATTATCCGGTGCGTCTGTGAGGATTCAATCGTACTTGTTAATCTGCGTACTTGTTCAATCCGTGATATCCGTACTTTATTCACCGTCCGACTTGCGATAGAAATTAATGCGAGCTTTTCTCCTTCCGCTCGAATAGGAAATTGGGGGTGTACAAGGGCGTGCGATAGGTCTCCTTCGATGGCGTGGTGGGCCATTGGAGTAAATCACAGTCGAATTCCCGCCCACGTGCTGCTCGGTCGAGTCTTGGGCGTTCTTGGTGCTCACAGAGCAGCAGGAGGATGCTCCATTCATTAAAGGTATTAACTTAATGCAATTGCGACATGATGGACGTTTCATCGCTTTTAGGCTTGGTCCGTAATGTCCAGCCTGAGCCATTTCAACTTCCACGACTTTGCAGACTGGCAAATGCAACAAACCCCCCGACACAGCATCTCGACTGTGGGCAGTGGCACTGAGGAAGGCGCAGGAATCTCCTTCTGGGATCCATCTCTCTCTCCGGCCTTGTCGACGCCACGAACGCCGCCGTCGAGTCAAATCAAGCCACAGCGCAGCGAGTTCTGCAGCACGCTGCTCTTCAACCCCCCGATAGCTGTATCCTTTGCCAAAGGCTCGAGCGTGTTCAAGCTCAAGTATGGCCGAGTTGAGGTGCGCAAGGATGCGGCTGGCAACCTGCGCTCGCTTGAGTTGAGCGACCACGACAGATTCGACACTTCCCTCATTCACAACTTTCCCAACACCAGACTGCCCATTCCACACCTGGAGCGGCCCTACATAGCGACCCAGCCCTCCACCTTCCGGGTTTCCTTTCTGGAAGAGCAGACGGTCCAGACGGCTGGAACGTTGTTTCAAGCCAAACCAGACTATACATTTGAGAAATGGGAGGATTGCATCCGTCTGCAAGAAGCCATCCTCTCACAGACCGTGCTTTTTGTCGCTGGCATTGCGCAGGCCAAATCCAAGGGAAGAGGCGAGGAGTGCATCAGCCAGAACCTACGAGTGCTACAGAGCAGGAGCGGGCGCCAGATCATCCTCTTCTTCGCCAACTCTCAGCGCAAGGAGGCCAAGAAGTACGTGTCTGTGTCTCTGGACAGCATTGACCAATTTGATGCGGGCAAGAAGGCCAACAAGCCCGTCGTTCTCAAACTGGGTAACAGCACAGATGTCACGACGGCGTTGAAGACATTGACGATACAGTTTTTAGACGAGCACGACCAGATGGTGTTTTGTAATATACTGCGAGCAGGCTGCGGGCCCTTGAGCCGATGAGCGATAAGTCGATGAGCCATGAGCCATGAGCCATGAGCCATGTAATACGCCGAGCTGTTCCCTGAGCCATGAGCCATGGAAGCTAATGCGTGGCGACGACGGTTTGAATAGATTTGGATACCCATTTGTTTCACCAACTACGGAGTATACCCCTCAGTAGCCTAGCACCATAATCTTGACGCCTAGCACCGTAATCTTGACGCCTAGCACCGTAATCTTGACGCCTAGCACCGTAATCTTGACGCCTAGCACAGTAATCTTGACGCCTAGCATGACGCCTAGCGCTGTAATTGTTGATGCCTAGCACAGGAACTGTTGACGCCTAGCACCGTGCTTCCTGCCCATTCAAACGAGCCCATTACGTCAAGAACAGGTGGCCAATGCCCCCTGCACGTGTCGACAAACAAGGGTTACAATGGCACAATTGGGCGTTTGCCCCACCAACTAGTTAGGCGACGACGAACTTTTGCCTCCTAACGGCCGTCGGCAGGAGGCCACCCCTGCCAGAAACAGAAGCAGAAGCAAAGCGCTCGTGATGAAGACCCCTAGTGCTCTTTTTTTCGCTCACTCGCCACTGTTGGCGAGATGATGATATTCCCTACAACTATGCCTCGTTTCTCCCCTCCTTAGTTGCCACTGCCGCCGCAGAAAAAGGATGGCGAAAGGAAAAGTGCGCCGCCTCTACAAGACCGACCGTGTGCGCGAATTCGACCATGAGCAGGACCGGGTAGTTCGCGCCCAACAGATATATGCGACTATTGATCGTCAGCCTTTCCAATGGATTGTCGTCCTCGTCGCCGGCATCGGCTTCTTCCTGGATGGATACACTCTCTTCGCCAGCAATATTGCCCTGCCCATGCTGTCATATGTCTACTGGCCGACTGAAACTTCCGGGCGCAGGGTGACATATATCAACATCGCCACCCTGGCTGGAACGCTCTTTGGACAGGTCTTCTTCGGTATCCTCGCCGACAAACATGGTAGGAAGAGAATGTACGGCGTCGAACTCGTGCTGCTCATCGCCGCAACCTTGGGAGTGGTCATGTGCTCGACTGGAGTGGACGGCAGCATGAACGTCTTTGCTTGGATCACCTTCTGGAGAGTCCTTGTCGGAATTGGAGTGGGAGCAGACTATCCCCTCAGCGCTGTCATGTACGCCACACCCACCCGTTTCATGTAACTAGTACGCTGACCGTGACGACAGAACAGCAGAGCTTGCGCCAACCAAGCATCGGCCGCGGATGATGGCCTCGGTCTTTTTCATGCAGCCTCTTGGTCAGATTGCTGGCAACATCGTCTCCTTGATTGTCGTAGCAGCCTCTCAAAGCCAAGGAGACGACAACCTGCCTCGGACCGTTGACGTGATGTGGAGGTGGGTTATTGGTCTCGGAGTCGTGCCTGGTGTCCTTGCTGTTGCCTTCCGCTTTGCCATCCCCGAGACTCCGCGTTTCTTGCTTGAAATCGAGGACGATCCGATCAAGGCCGAATTCGATGCCACCCCACTGTTTGGCGGAGATCGAGACGGAACCAACACCGAGCTGGAATCGGCGGCGACATGGGAGTCTCCACCATCAGCAGCAAGCCATAGCTTTGACGACGTCATCCTCCCTGCTCCCATGATGCCCGATTCCAGTCAGTGGACACCCATGGGACCTCCTCCTGTCACCTTGAACTCAAAGTGGCAGCTGTCTCGGGAAGATATCATTCAGTACTTTTGGAATGAAGGCAACTGGAGAACCCTCTTTGGCACCGCCTCGACCTGGCTTCTTTTGGACTTTAGTTTCTATGGAATCGGACTCTCCTCGCCCCAGTTTCTGGCCAAAACATGGGGCAACCTGCGCCTCTCCAACGACACACCCCACCCGCCCTGGGAGATTGACGACACAGGCACCAAGAGCCTCTACCAGCAGTTGATGGCCACCAGCGTGCACGCCCTCGTCATCCTGAACGTGGGCTCCTTCCTGGGCATGGTGATTATGATCCTCTTCGCCAGCCGGGTCAACAGAGTGACGCTGCAAAAAGTCGGCTTCTGCGTGCTCGCCATCATCTTTGTCATCCTCGGCTCCATCTTCATCGCCCTCCCCATCTCCGGCGGTCCAGGCATTATTGCCATGTACATCATCGCCCAGACTGCCTTCAATTTCGGCCCCAATGCCACCACATACATCATCTCTGCCGAGGCCTTCCCCACGCGCTTCCGCTCCAGCTGCCACGGCATCAGCGCTGGCGCCGGCAAGCTGGGCTCCATCCTCGTCCAGATCTTCTCCGCCTACTACAAGTTTGGATCCAGTTCCACGAGTCACCACTCGTCCAAGCGCTATGGCACAATCATCATTGTCTTTGCTGTTGTTATGCTCGTTGGCGCTGTCATCACCCATTTCATGATTCCGGATATGCAGGAGAAGAGGGAGAAGGGAAGCGGATGGACCACTGTTGGCAGGAACAAGACCCTTGAAGAGCTGGCTCTCGGCAGGATGGGGGCGAGGAGTCAGAGCATAGCCCGGGCCAGAAGGGTTCAGAGATGACCTCTGCCCACCGCCATATTTAGTACATAGTGACGACTTGGCTAATCAAGTAATAATACCCCGACTTATTCGAGAAAGTCCATCGTCATATCAAACCTCTTATCCTCTACTATGTACAGGAGCCCTGGCACCAAGCACCCTCGCTTAACTTAGTTGTACCTTGGAGCCATAAACGTAGGTGAGCCGACGCATTTATTGATAAATTCACAATCAAAAAACAATATTTTGGAGCTAAGGCAGAAGCAAACTACCAACTAGGCATCCAGGCACTTGTCGAAACGATAGACAGGAGCTAGCAATTACTTCTTCCCTGCCACCTCTGCTTTTCCCAACCTCCATGCACCATCATGTCCAGGCCTAGCTAGCTTCATTTATCTGGAAGTCCAAGTGAGTCAATCAAAGGGCAGGGCACCCTTCTGGCCAGGCATGAGGCGTCAAACTGATAGTCAACTCTCCAGTTCTCCATTCTACATCATCTTGCCACCAGCGAACTCGCTCCAGGACTTGACCTCGGAAGGAATGCCTTCCTGTCGTGGGAGCTTCTCGTTCATGCATTGAGCAAAAAGAACAGCAGTCTAGGAAACGTTAGGGCGATAAAACAGGACCAGGGATACTTGATGCATACCTTGCCTTCCATGAATAGCGGAACCCCGAAGTCGACCGCATTCCTCCTCATGACATAATCTTCGTCAAGCAAGGTTTTCCCCCGAGCCTTAGCAATGTTGAACACACCCTTGATGTTGGAATTCTCAAAAACTTTGCGCAGCGCATTTTTGTCCGTTTTGGGGAAGTCCAGCACCTCGACATCAACGTTATTTGTGGTACTCTGCTTCAAGTGCGCAGCGAGATCTGAATTGGCCGCGTAGAACTTATATCCTAGCGGTTCGAGGTAGTCAACAATCTTGGGAAGCTCGGGTAACTCGGTGCTTCCGCCAAGCAGGATGCCCTCGCCTGGCTCTGGCAGTCTGAAATTCATGGTTGACTGTAGACTGACCCAGTATGCCTCAACGAGATCTTTGCCAAAGCAGGCAATTTCACCAGTGCTGCTCATTTCAACTCCTAGAAACGGATCGGCTCCAGCTAACCGGGTCCATGAGAACTGCGGGACTTTGGTTGCCACGTAGCCTCGCTTCTCCTTCATGAGGTCCTGCGGCTCGGGAACGTCAGTGTTTGCAAGCGCTTTGGTGGCTATGTCGATAAAGTTGGTACCAAGCACCTTGCTGACGAACGGGAAGGAACGTGACGCGCGCAGATTGCATTCAATCACCTTCAAAGCGGGTTCAGACTGATCAGCTTGATCGACCTTGATAATTTGCATGTTGAAAGGGCCCGTGATTTGCCATGCCTTGGCCACCTTTTTGGCAATCTCTTTGACACGATCAATAACAGACTCTGGCAGGTTAGCAGGAGGGAGAACCAGAGTGGCATCACCAGAGTGCACACCGGCTGGCTCAACATGCTCAGAAACTGCGTGCAGAATGAGCTTTCCATTAGCAGCCACAGCATCCACATCAATCTCCTGAGCGCCTTCAATGAACTTGGTGATGACAACAGGATGATCTGGAGAGACAGCAGAGGCAGACTCAAGCTTGTCCTTGAGTTCCTCCTTGGAACTAATGACGGACATGGCAGCACCGGAAAGAACATAGGACGGCCGAACCAGAACAGGGTACCCGACATCTCCGGCAAACTTGTATGCCTCAGCCACAGATGTCAGTTCCTTCCATGCAGGCTGGTCAACTCCAATCGAATCGAGGATTTGCGAGAACTTATGCCGATCCTCCGCTTTGTCGATGTCTTTAGGATCAGTGCCCAGGACGTTAGCACCACCCTCTTCCTGCAAGCGGAGTGCAATGTTCTGTGGAAGCTGCCCGCCCACGCTGACCACAACACCTGCCGCGCTTTCCAGCTCGTAAATGTCCATCACCCGCTCGTAAGACAGCTCTTCAAAGTAGAGCCGGTCAGCAATTTCAGTATCGGTCGAGAAGGTCTCCGGATTAAACAAAAGGGAAGTTAGTACGACAGTAGAAAGAGAAAACGATAACAAGGACAAGGAAGAGCAAAAGAGAAAGGAGAAAAGGGGGGGTCCGGCAGTGCAAGAGTCCGGCTCCGAGAGACAGGGAAGCAGTGACAGTTCCAGTAGGTCCATCCAGGAGGTGAAGTAGGTCGAGGTGAATGTGGTTGAGCCTAAGCGCGACCGAAGTAGTGAGTGATCTTGGCACGATCTACTCGAGGTGAAGGTGCCGATCGTGAAGGTGCCGGTTGTGAAGGCGCTGATCGTGAAGGCGTCGGTCGTGAAGGTGTCAGAAGTGAAGGTGTCAGAGGCGAAGGCGTCAGAGGTGAAGGCGTCAGAGGTGAAGATGCTGAAGAAGGTGACGATGTAGGAGGTGACAATGCTGAAGGTGAAGATGCAGGAGATAAAGATGCTGAAGGTGAAGAAGACTTGGCAGCAGCGACAGCCTTTTGGTGGTGGTCAGACTTCTCGTGGCGACGGAGGTTGCCCGCATTATGGAATCCGAGGTTGCATGGCCGGCAGCGAAAGGGGTTGTCCTCCTCAAATTGCTTCCGGATGTGCTTTGGCCGCTTGAGGTGGTCCTCCAGGCTCCTCTTTGAGCAGAAGCTGAGGTCACACCGTGCACAATAGTGCGTCTTCTCGCGGAATGCATCCTCTCGTCGTCTTCTTGCATGCCCAGTATCCCGGCCGGGGTGCTTGGCCCGGGATCTGTAGACTCTCTCGATTGACTTGCGTATGTATTCTTCATGATTGACAACCATCTGCTTCCGATGATGATTCGCAGCATTCCTGGCCTTCAGTGCCAGGCGCTTCTTCTCTCGACGGCCAAGGTCTCGAGCTGCTCTTCTGTGAGCTTAAACGGCCCACAGATGCCTTCTTTCAGGGAGCAGTGTGAGCAGCATCCATCATAGCCGAGCAGGGCCATATCCTCGGGTTAGATATGGGCCATACTGAAGTCTGTGCGATGTGGATCCATTGCCCAGAACAATTAGGCAGAGGCAGCTTCGAGGACCAAGGATATAGAGATGTCGTAACAATATAGCCATGCTGTAAGAATATAGACATAACGCCAGAATATGGGTATGTTGTGAGAATATAGGCATAAGGCCAGGATATGGGTAGGTTGTGAGAATATAGACATAAGGCCAGGATATGGGTATGTTGTGAGAATATAGTCATGTGGAGAGAATGGAGGTATGGCGCCAGAATATAGGCATGTCCATCGGATAGGTATATGAAAGTGATCCAAAGGTCCAGCATTCCGGGAGTCGTCAAGTCGGCTTGCAGATGATTGAAAAGAACTGAGTCTTGAGAAACTGGCTGTTGAGGAGGAAAAAAGAGGGGAAAGAGGGGCTTGTCTCAGTTTGGCCATTGAAAAGGAAGGTGCTGTGTGCTCCCAGTTGAGAAGGAAGGTGCTCCCAGTTGAGAAGGAAGGTGCTCCCAGTTGAGAAGGAAGGTGCTCCCAGTTGAGAAGGAAGGTGCTCCCAGTTGAGAAGGAAGGTACTGTCTGCCAAGAAGAGTTCCACCCTGTTGATAAGAGTTGCTTAGCATCAACAAGGGCTGTTGTCTGCCAAGATAGCTGCTGTATATCAACAAGAACTATCGCCTTTCGATAAGAGTAGCTAGATATACCGCTGACAAGGGTTGCTGGATGCTCAGAAGGCTGAGAAGACTGCTGCACATCGAAAGGTACAGGTGGAGCAATCCATTTTCCATGAGGGCTGGTGGCGGGTACTTGGGAAGAAAAGAGGTTGGAGGAGATGGCTGCCTCGCTAATGACTGTGGCCTTTTGCTTGGCAGTGATGGTTGCCTGGCAATGACTGTTGCCTGGCAATGACTGTTGCCTGGCAATGACTGTTGCCATAGTCGCCGTTGTCTGAGTGATGCTTGATGGAAGGATCCGCTCCAGGAGTTGAATGAGTTAGAAGGCAAAGGGTGAATGAGGTGGGACGCGAAAGCGTATTGTTGTTCCTCGGTGTCCTTGCGAGCATATACAACGTTGTCCTTGTGAGTATATCCAGTGTCGTCCATCCGGAAGCAGATCTAGTGTTGTCCATCTACAAGAGTGCCGTGTCCGTCGGAAACACACTCAGGTGGCTACATAACAAGGGAAAAGGGGAAAAGGGGAACTTACATTGACCATGACCGTCTTCTTTCCCATGTTGCGAAGGGAAAGCGTCGCATTGACGGCGCACCAATCGAACTCGACAGAGGAGCCAATTCGGTAGACACCAGAGCCCAGGACGATGATACCATGGTCATCGAAGGTGAGGTCGTGGGAAGTGGCATTGTAGGTCGTGTAGAGGTAGTTTGTATCGGCAGGGAACTCGGCAGCCAAAGTGTCGATTTTCTTCACCCAAGGCCGAATGCCAAATCGCAATCGACGAGCTCGCACCTCTGATTCAGTGGAGCCAACATAGATGGCAATCTGCTTGTCAGAAAATCCTTGTTTCTTGGCCTTGAGCAGGATGTCCTGCTTGATGCCAGCGAGGGAGCCAATATCTTTCAGCTGATCAATGGTGTTCTTCAAATTCTGCAGCTTGTACAAGAACCATTTATCAATCTTGGTAAGATCATGGAGCTTGTCGACAGAATAGCCATGGTTGATCATTGCCTCACCAACAGCCAACCATCGGCGATCAGTTGGGTTCTGCAACACTTCATCCAGGTCATCAAACTTGTCACCCTGAAAGCCGACGAAGCGGGGGTCAACCTGACGAATGGCCTTTTGGAAGGACTCTTCGAACGTACGACCAATAGCCATAACCTCGCCAACAGACTTCATTGCGGAGCCGATATCACGCTTGACGTGTTGGAATTTGGACAAATCCCAACGGGGGATTTTGGTGACGATATAGTCGAGCGAAGGCTCAAAGTTTGCTGTAGTGGTCTTGGTGACAGCGTTCGGGAGTTCAGGAAGAGTATGTCCTAAACCAATCTTGGCAGCAGTATATGCCAGAGGATAGCCGGTTGCTTTAGATGCCAGGGCAGAGGAGCGCGAGAGACGAGCATTGACTTCGATAACCCTGTAATCAAGACCGTCAGGCTGAAGAGCATACTGGACGTTACACTCTCCCACCACACCCAAATGACGGACAATCTTGATAGCAGCAGTGCGCAGCATGTGATACTCCTCGTCACTCAGGGTCTGGCTGGGAGCAACAACAATGCTGTCACCAGTATGGATGCCAAGAGGGTCAAAGTTCTCCATGTTGCAGACGGTGATGCAGTTATTGTCAGCGTCTCGCACAACCTCATACTCTACCTCTTTCCAGCCCTTGAGGGACTTTTCGACCAGGATTTGGGGCGATAAGGATAGAGATCGAGAGGCCAAGTTGGATAGTTCCTCTCGGTTATTGGCGAAGCCAGACCCAAGACCGCCGAGGGCATAGGCAGAACGGACAATGATGGGGTAGCCAACTTTTTCGGCAGCATCCAGAGCCTCATCAACAGAGCCAACGGCAATGGACTCTGCAATTGGGATGTTGATCTCTTGCAGCGCTTTGGCGAACAGGTCCCGGTCTTCTGATGTCTCCAAGGTCTTGATGCTCGTGCCTAGGACCTTGACACCGTACCTGTCAAAGATGCCCATTTGGTTCATTTTGACGCCGAGGTTAAGACCGGTCTGTCCACCGAAGGTGAGCAGGATGCCGTCAGGCTTCTCTCGCTCGATGACATAGGTAACATATTCGGGAGTGACGGGGAGGTAGTAGACCTCGTCTGCGAGTTTGTGGTCTGTTTGGATCGTGGCAATGTTGGGGTTCACGAGGACCGAGGCCACCCCGGCCTCTTTCAGGGCCTTGAGTGCTTGAGTGCCTGTGCAGTTTGAGTCAGTCGATCGTGCCACGCGAGCGAGCGAGTTGGTTGCAGGCCAGGCCAACAACAGTCTTTCTGGGACCTTACCTGAATAGTCAAATTCGCCAGCCTGGCCGATGCTGAGACCACCACTTCCTATGACAAGCACCTTCTTCACATTGACCAAGTTTTTCCCGGGCTCGATCACTCCGCTCTCGAGGTAGGCCTCTGGGCGGGGGGCCTCCTGAGCAATCGCAAATCGGCGGGCAGAGCGTGAGAAGTGCTTGTGCTGTTGCCATACCGGAGCCTTCTGGGTGAGAAGTTGCCTTGGAGCGGCAACAGGCCTCAGCAGTGAGGTGAAGGAGCGGACGGGCGGTACAATACACGCACGGGTCTGGCGAACGAATGCCGAACTGGCTCGGTGGAGAGAAGGTGAGGCAGGCGCCATTGCGGCCAGCGCCCTCACCAGAGAGATGCTGGACCTGTCTGCAGAGCCTGTGCACCGAGTCGACGTGGGCTCAAAAGGGTCCTTGCTGTGTTTGAGAGGAGGACTGCGGAGGGCGTATCTTGGAGAAGTAGCAATCTTACACCAGCATGTGCTGGTAACGTGGGCTAAGTTACCGGCAGTCCTTAAGCCTGTCCTCTATGACAACTCCACCGTCTACCTAGACCCGCTAATAAGACTCACAATTGCTGTACAATCTGCATAGCCTCTGGCAAAAATTTTCAGTGTGGTAGATCATCCGGTGACGGTGACGTTTAACGCGATGCAGCATCCAAAATTTTCTGTGTGCTAATCGAGCTTCCCGGCCTAAACCAGATCGAGGCCAAGTCGTGTGCCTATCAGCGGTGCATCTACTAAAGCATAGTTGTCTTGCGGCCAGACCAGACCAGAATTTACCAACTATGGTATCATCATCGGCGGCGAGAAACGGCCGCCTACTTGCTTTTGACTCATAACTGGTGCTTCAACAACCCCAGCTACCTTTACTCATGCAGCTTCGTGTAGTTGGCAGGGAATAAACCTGCCCGGCCTCCATATTCACCATGCCACCAGTCTTCGTCCGGGAAACTCTGTGGTATCGACTTAGTAATGTACCACGCACTTGCTCGAGGAGCATGAACTTACAATGTTCGTGATCACTGCATTTTCGGGGAAGGACAGCTCGTTGTCTTCGCCAGCCTCGTAGTCGTAGAGCGCCGTGGCCGAGGGACCTCTTGCTTCAGCCTTGGGATCCGCAGCCGGGGATGGAACCGGGGCAGGATGGACAGCGGCACTGCTAGCTGGCTCATCCTCGAGTTCTTGCAAATAGTTACTTGGCACCAAGCCAGTCTGCTGCAGTCAGCCTGTGTCCAGGGTCAAAATCAATCTGATTTTTACCTCTCCGGCTTCGTTCCTCACCAACCACCAGTCTGGATCGACCTTCTGGATGTCGCTAACTATTTCACCTGCCGACCTGATTAGCTTGACTGATAGATTTGTTGCAAGTCATGAGGGAATACCTTCACGCAGGGAAACCTCGTTATCCTCAGCAGCCTCATAATCGTACTCTGCCCGTGCTTTCGTCCCAGAGTCTGAAGGTGCAATTGCCGGAGGCGCTGGAGCAGCTGCCTGAGCGGCCAGGGTGCTAGAGGCTGCAACAACAGCTGCGCCTCGACCAGTATCAGGGCTTGCCTCTGGCTCGCGCGCTTGTGGTTCGGGTGGGGGCAGGGATCGCTGCAGATGTGCGGCAGGCTGTGAAGGGGGTTCTTGGTCGTCGTCCTCTACTTCGTTGTCGGCATCTCGTCTGACGGGTACAGCAACTCGAATCGGCGATTCCACTCCTGTTGGAGGCGTGGGACTTTGAGGCTCAGCCGGCGGTGAACTTGCTTCAGGGTATTGCGTGGTAGACAGGCCAGGGATAGGTATGCCGCGGTTGGGTTTTGTGGCAGCTTCCGGTTCTGGCGCTGGTGGTGGTGCTCGGTCGAAAGATGCAGGTGGTGCACCCATTGGGGGAGCACCACTAAATCGGTCGCGGATGGAACTGATACCACCGACAGGAGATGCAGGCGCTTCTTCTTGCTCACCAGTAGGCTGTTGTCCCAGGCTGCTTGTCTGTGATTGACCAGTACGGGTAGTTTGCACTGGAGCCCACTTTTTGCCTGTGTACCCGCTTTCCCACTGGCCGCCGCCGCTCGTATGGGCCTGAAGGGGTGAAGTGACAGCCGGTGCAGCAACGGTATTGTCGGATCCACTGGCTGCTCGCTCTCGAGCCTTCTTCTCAGCCCAGAGCTGAGCTGGCGTCTTGCCGGCCGAGTCAGCAAAACTGCGAGTGGGAGCGCCGATGGGTGCAGCAACAGCCGGCTTGGGCTCGAACCCGCCTTGGATTGGCTTCGTGCCTGTGAAAGTGGAGGCGACCCCGAATTTCTGGGCTACCTTGGGCTTAGGAAGACTCGTCAATCTCTCCGGTTGGTGGGAGAAGGCGGCGGATCGGTCGGCCAGGGACAGCTTTGGCTGCTCAGTTGCTTCATCAACGGCAGAACCAGGTTGCTGCACTTGAGCCGGGCTTTCAGTATCATCCCGTTTCTGGGCTCGAGCACGGATGGCGCTAATATCAACCTTGCCCACTGGTTCGTAAGAGCCTTTGACAGTCTCAGGTCGGTCATCCTTGAGCTCGCCAGCCTCTCTCGCCTTTCTCCTAATTTCAGCAATGTCAACTTTACCTACTGGCTGGTAGGCACCCTTAACCACGCCAGGGCGGTCATCATTCTCTGCAGCAGCTGCAGGCTTCTGTGATGTCAACGCACGCATGTCAACCTTGGTTGGCTTGTATGCAGGCTCCACCTTCTCCAGCTGCGTGCGAGTAACCGGAGGGGCATCGGCACCCCAGCCATCCTCGTCCACATTGGCATCTCGTTTTGCTCCTGGTGCGGTTGATCGTGCCAGAGGGTTGAAGCCGCTTCCAATTGAGCTGCTCTGAGTGGCAGTGAAGACGGCCCTGGAGGCAAGAGCTGGCTTGGTGGCCGCTGCAACCGGCGGCGGGGCCGAGCTGCTAGAGTACTTGGAGCCTGAGGCATCAGCCACCTTCTGGACGATGCTGTCGGGGCTAAGGTCACGATCGGAGCGGGCCGTGATCTGGACATGGTAGCCATGGAGCAGCTTGGCAACAGCCGCGGTGTGGCTGGTGAAGTATCCTTTCGTTCGCTCCGGCACGCCCTCTCCGCACCATGCGATTAGCGCGCTCTTGGGCAGGCCTGTGTTAGAGTCTCGGATCTTGACAAATGCATATTGTATCCTGCCGTCACTGAACTCTTCCACCAGGTCTGCTAGCTCGCCCTTGCCCGTGCTCTGGACCTTCAGCACACTCTCTTTGTTGCCGCTGTCTTGGAACGCGTTGGCCAGGGGGGCCGAGACGGAGAAGACAGCCCATTGCCCATATGTAGGAGATGATGCGTCAGGCCCGGAGGGGAGAGGGGCGTCGACTACTGCTTGGTAGCTCTTTGAGATTGGGCCTCCGTGCGTGGAGAGGTTCAATGAGGCCATGTTGATACCAGTTCAAATAGTCCGGCAATCGAAGCAGCGGGGGTTGTTCGGGGGTTGGACAGCGGCAGCTAGAACTCAGCAGGAGACAGACTGGTCGACTGTCTCAATGAGATAGCTGAGCTGACATGGGCTGCTGGTGTGTTTACCCGTCGGCACCGCCTCGCTGAGCATTGGACCTCATAAAACTACACAGCCGGGCACCTGCCAAGAGTATGTCGTCAGCGGCGTCGGTTAACTTTCCCCCTTTGCGCACCACTTGTTTCTTCGTTCCTGCCAAATGCGACGGTTTCCCTTCTTTCCCTTGCGCTGCATCCCAACGGTCGATATATCCAGGCACACCTCGCCCTTAGCACAGTGGCGTCTCAAGGTCCCAGGCCGCTGGCGGTTTGCCCGCTGTGAATTGCATCCGGTGGATGCAATTCCCTCATACTTTCACTTCTCCTGTTCTACAACATTGATTGATATCAAGATGAAGCCACAGCAACAGTAGCCCTGCGCAACCGATTGCAGTGCTTCATCCAGCCTTTCCTTTGTTATTTTCCCTTTGCCCGGAGCGCTCGCCGTGATCTCGAAAATGAGCGAGCAACCTGTGCCCGTCGGCACTCAGCCAGGCGTGCTAGGAAAGCGCAAGAGAGTGGAAGGAACTGCCCAGGAACATGACCAAGATACCCCTGGGAATGATGCATCCCGAACCACCACACAGCCTGTTGAGGAGCCTAGTCCGGAAGATGAACAGCCATCCAACGCATTGACCAAAAGATCCCGCATAGAACACGATGGCTCAGCTCCACAAGTACAGGTCCGTCCTGCTACAATACTTCCCCTCGAGGTATTGCAGCATATCTTTTCTTTTCTCGACCCGCCGTCTCTTGGTCGTCTTTTATCCGTCAGCCATGCGGCTAGCCATCTCCTTGACCCCCTCAAGGCTCTACCGCCCTCCTCCCCTACCGGGCGGCTTCGTTTGCGTTCACAGAATGATATTTGGGCCATATCCCGGAGAGCTTTCCTTCCCACCACCCCACGGCCAATGCAGGACATGACCGAACTAGAGATGTGGAGACTCATCCGAGGCCCTAGATGCCAATTCTGCCGCAAGAAGGCGAAACGAAGCCAGCCCGTACATACCAATTCTCCCTGGCTTTCTGGTCCAGGTCCTGATGGAGTACGGCCAATCTGGCCATTCCGTGTCCGCTCGTGTGCAAATTGCCTCAAAAGCCGCCTCGTCAAGGTCGAGTCCCGGGATCCACCAGTGGATTTCACTGACGCTTTACAGGACACAGAATTGTTTCTTTCAAATTCCTCCGTGCTGATACCTGGTCTGCCTTTCGCTGGCTTCACCTCGTCACTCCACTATGTGACTTCAACCACCCTCCGTCATAACCAGCCTCCACCAAATATTTCGCTGACGAAATACTATTTCCGCTTACAGATTGAGGCACTGGAATCCACCTTGGCCCAAGTGCGCTCTCTCGGAGAAGGAGCGTTGGCTGAATGGTACAGAGGACTCGAGAATCATGGACAGTCTCAAATGGCTGATGCTGCCCGGTTCGAGCAATGGGAAGCTGGTGTGGTTGCCCAAGCTCCACTTGGCTCTACAGTCCCTCGACGTATGGATGAAGCTGAGTCAACATCGTCAACAGCTTCTCCAGCTCATTCTCTGTCTTCAAGCGCCGTCCATTCTGCGCACTGGTCCATGTATTCGCCAAATCCCTTGTCTGGGTCAACTCCCCAGTACCTTGGAGGTCAGCCAGGTAAGTTCATAACCGATTCTCCCGCACAATGTATTGGGCAAACTGATTTGTCCAGCATCTTCTGTCTTTGGATCATCAACACCTTCACACATTTCTTTCCAATCTTTGAACATGCTCGCCAGCCAACAATCTCCTCACCGCAAGCATATTCCATTAGGCTCGTTCTCCCCCATGTCTGTTGGAAGCCAAACAGGGACTGCCGCACCATATCGCCGCAAGCCAGAGAAAAACTTTCAAGAGGTTATCAGACTCAAAGGCGAACGACGGGCCGAGATTGAACGGAGATGCCTAGATTTGGAACCTCCCATCAAAGCCTCAACTCTGACATACATGGACGCCTTCAATGCCGCTGTGCAGATCCCAATGCCCCTCAACGATAATGCCTGGGAAGCTCTTAAACCCCGGTTGCTTGCCCAGCGGCCAGATGCCGAACAGAAGGAGGCTAGGAATACGATCAAGATTTCCGCTCAGGATGCAACCTCAATTCAACTCCCTAAGACAGATCATGGTCCACTAGCAGAGCTTGACGAGGACCACTTGTGGGACGAAATCAAAAGGCCAGCTCGAGAAAAGATCAAAAAATATGCTGATGACTACATCTCTTCCATCTGGGCTGACGGAAAGTCAATCACCAAAGCGACCGCCAGCAAATTTGCTGCAGATGTTCTAATCCATATCCGCCGCCGCTTCTGCGAGACTGTCCTTGAAGAGGATGATGCTATGGAAGCCAAACAGATTATCTTGCCGCCAGATTCGCTCCCAGACGAGATTAGGAAGCTGAGACTCGAAGACATGAGATGGATTTTTCAAGAAGCAATTCGGCCGCATACCGAACACTTTGGCCGGGAGATCTTCCTCTGTAGCGCATGTGATACTGGTGCCAAACGCTTCTCCTTCGATGCGGTGATCCAGCATTATGCTGCAAAACACACCAGCGCGCTCAGCCACGGCAACGCTGTGGTACACTGGAAGGCAGAATGGCCCGCAGAGCCGCCCTTTCATCCGACCCCTGATACTGTTTGGAATCGAGAACCTGATTACCGTCCCATGGTTGGCGCACATACGGCAAGTTCTCAATACGTTGCCTCTCCTCCCTACTTCCTAAGCTCTGGATCAAGCTGGACGTCACCAGTCTATTCGGCTCCTGGGCAGCCAAGCGGGCTATATGCCACGCAAAGCGACGCTCTTGTCTCTACCGCTCTCGATATCTGGGCCGCCACAGATCAGATCTATGGGCTGCCTGATAGCGTTCGACTTTACGTTCTCATACATCAGGTAATCCTCAGGCTTTCGCAACGATTCGCAAACGAGGCTCCATTCTCCATGTTTGCAGACTGCATCAATCATAGATCTGCCTTGGGCGAGATCAGACTTCTTGCCAATCTTCAGTGCAAGTCATGCCTTACACTCGGCAATGAATCTGGCCACAATTACCTGGGCCACAATTTCACGAAGTATGCCGTGTCGGAGCTGTTTGATCATTTCCAGAAGACTCACCTCGAGCCCGATGCTCGAAGTCCTCCCCGCGGTTTTGGACGACTGATGTCCGTGTCAGGTATGGATCCTCCGCGTATGGACTGGAAGTTCGACATGATCGAATTGCCACATGAGAATGACATCCGCGATTTGATCCACGCGCCTGGTATGAACCTGCAAAAGCTCGAAGTGATCGCGTCAGTCCTGCCTCGTTATTTCCCCCATCCACTGCCTCCAATTAAGGCTGTCCCGCTTGATACCCACGGATCATCCAGGAGCACTTCTGCTCTTTATCACCACCCCCGTGAATATCGAGAACCGGAGCGAAGACTCATCCGTGAATTGTCTCCCAAACTTTATCTTTCGGTCGATTCTCAACCATCTAGGCAGCCCCGTGAGCGATTTGGCAGATACGCTGAGACAAATTATCCTGCTTACAAGATAAACCATGACACACATCGACACAGGGAGTTTGTCCCACTGCCTGAAATTGTATATGTGGAACCACCGCCTCATCTTTCACGCGGGGTAGACTATGGCCGTGATTCTTACAGTGCGCGGAGAGTCTACGAGGACGAACAAACTGAGCACCCCCCAACGAGAGGGCGCTCAGGGCGTCAGGACTTGAATCACTCCAAATCACCGAGGCAAATGAAAGAACCCTCCCCGGCAACTGGAGATAAAATACACGGGGATACAAGGGCCCCCGTGGAAGATCTTGCCGGAGTCCCAAGGGCTGATTCCAACCGAGTCAAGGAGCAAAGCCAGCCTGTGAGCCCACAGCCTACAGAGCCATTGAATGTGGTAGAACGCTTCTTCCAAAACTTTGATTCCATTGGTCAAGTCCATTCAACGGAAAACACACCCAGACGAAGTGCTTTTGGGGCTCACAGCCCTCCACGACGCGAGTCTTCTGCTCGTCATACCGAGCGAGGCAGCGGATCACATATGGGCACTCCGACAGGAATTCATGGCGTTGAAGATAGCAACATTCGCTACAGCTCAGGAAGCAGACGCCGGACACCTGCCGGAAGAGTACCTGGTCAGAGCCATTCGCGTACAGAATCCCCAGCGGAGCCGTTTGATGGGGCACCAAGCCCACCTCTCCGAGCTTCCATGCTTGCCGAAGACAAGCACGCTACTCGTGGCTTCCATTATGATCGGCAGTTGCCGCCGGAAACGAACCCCCTTTACCCTCGGCATTTTTATGAGGCCTGCCGGGACTCAACTCGTCCTCCAAGCCATAGAGAGCGAGTGTCCTTTGACCGTGAATATCAGCTGAATGAGTATGTACCGAAACGATATGTTGAGATCCTTCCAAACGGCCAGCAGAGGATCATTGAAGAGATACCAGCACCTTTTGAGTCGACCGAGTATCTTCACCCGGCGTCCCAAGACTATGGAGGCAGCAGCAACATTGGCGGATATTATGCGGACACGGCAGGACCGCGACAGCGTGATCTCAGATATCTTGCAGATGGTGCGAGTCAAGACCGACCGTCAAGCCCGCGAAAAGAGAGGAACTATCATCGTCGGCCTTGAAGGGCGAGCACCAGCCAATGAATGTCGAATGGTGTGTACAGCCTGTTAGCATTTCAAGCGACAGGACGCTGGACTTTATTTGATTTTGGTCGGCAGCGTCAGTCTAGATTGATACCACTGTTGCTTACTGATAAAGTTGAATTTAATCATCGAAGCAATAACGGCAATTTTAATCATACATACCCAGAAAGGCTGATGAATCTTTGTGTTTTTGTTAGACATCAAGACTTGGGATAACACAATTCCAAGACTTTTCTCAGTTCTACAAGTCACTCTAGCCACGGCTGCAGCGACGACTGACTTGATTTCTCAATTCCACCACAACCCGGTCAACCTTCTCGGGTGCAAACACGTAGATCGAATCTGGGCTTTATTTATTCATCATGTCTGGCGGTTTGACTCAGGCCTCCAGTCTCAGCCGCTCGAGATCAGCAATGGCATCGGTGATGCGCTTAACCTCGCTCTCAGCATCCGCCAGCTTATCCTCCTCCTTCTGGCGGGTCTTCTTGTCGGCCTTGGCCCAGCCGCTGCCAGCCATGGCCTTTTTGCTCTTGTCCACTTTGGCCCTAGCCTCGTCCACGTTCTTCTGCTGCTTCTTGATTTCAGCCGCCAGGTCGATGCGCCCCAGGATGCGGAGATAGACGGCGGCGTCGGCAGAGATGGAAGAGAGCGCACAGCCGGGTGGTGGTTTGGCCGTGGTGCCCGATGAAGGTGGGGGAAGGACGGAGATGTTGCCGCATGTTTTGCCGCCGAGCGACTTGATAGAATCAGCTTGGCTGGTGACTGTTTCGTGGGCAGAGGTAGAGTATGTCTGGATGATGACGTCTCCAGGTTCTTTGAAGCCGTACTGAGAGAGCAGGGAACGGATGCCCTCGGCGATGTCGGTGACGAATTCGTACTCCTCAGCCGCCTTTGGTCTGCTGAGCTGCTGCTGCCACTCTGGGAACTGGGCGATCATGATGGACTCTGTGGTATCGTTGGCACGGCGAGGCAGTTTTTGCCAGAGGTGCTCTGTCAAGAATGGCATGATGGGATGCAGTAGGAGCAGGCCACCTTCAAGGGCAGTATAGAGCGTCTGTTGTGCTGATGCTCTGACCTTTTCCGGCCCTTCAGGGGTGAGGAGTGTCTTGGAGTTCTCAATGAAGGTATCGCACAGACTGGTGAACCAGTACTGATACAGTGTGCCCGCGGCAATACTGAATTCGCGATTCTCAATGCTGGAATCAACGAGACGGGTGGCCTCGTTGAGCTTGTGCAAAATCCATTGCTCGGCCAGGGATTGCGGGACGTTGTCTGTTGCTGATGCATCCGGCTTAAAGTCCTGTCCCAATCGGCCCAGGGCAAAGTTGGTGGCTTGGTATATCTTGTTGCAGAAGCGACGCTTAGCCTCAATCTCACGGATATCAAAGGCAATGTCGCCGCCGCCCGTGGTATAATTAATCAGAGTGAAGCGCAGAGCATCTGTGCCACACTCTTCGATACCTTTCGGGAATGCCTTGTTCTGGTAGTCGATGGCCTTTTTGATCTCATCTTTCTCAAGGTTGCCGACATAGAGCTGCTTATGCAAGTCCTCCAGGCTGATGCCATCGATGATGTCGATAGGGTCAATAACATTGCCCAGCGACTTGGACATTTTGCGCCCTTCGCTGTCACGGATGAGAGAGTGGCAGTAGACCTCGGTGAAGGGGACATTGTTGGTGAGTTTGAGGCCCAGCATGATCATGCGAGCAACCCAGAAGAAAAGGATATCCCAGCCAGTCTCAAGCATTGAGGTGGGATAGAGTTCGGCCAGGTCGTGGGTCTGCTTTGGCCAGCCGAGGGTGCTAAAAGGCCAGAGGCCAGAGGAGAACCAGGTGTCGAGGACATCTTCGTCCTGGCGAAGGGTGAATTTCCTCCCTGGATACTTGGCCTCAGCCCGCTCCTGTGCTTCCTCGATGGTCTGGGCACAGACCCAGTATTTACCCTCAGAATCGTCGGAAGCCTCGTCAGCCAAGTCAATGAAGTAGGCTGGGGCTCGGTGACCCCACCAGAGTTGGCGAGACAGGCACCAGTCTTGGATGTTGGTCATCCAGTGGTGGAATCGGCGAGCCTCAGTTTCAGGCTTGATGAGAATGCGGCCATCACTCACGGCCTTGTCGGCAGCTTCAGCCAGCTCCGTCATGTGCATCCACCATTGGGGCTTCAGTACGGGCTCGACGATGTCTTTTGTCTTGTTACACAGCGGGATAGTCATTGGATTGTCCTCTTGTTTGGTATAAAGGCCAAGCTCTTTGAGGGCACTAATCACACCGTATCTTGCATCGAAACGCTTCTGACCTTCAAAGAGGGAACCGGCGTTCTTGTTGAGAGTGCCATCATCATTCAGGATGTTGATGAATTCCAGGTTATGTCGCTTACCCTTGATAAAATCACTGGGATCGTGGGCTGGAGTAATCTTGACCGCACCAGTACCGAAGTCCTTCTCAACCTCCTCATCGGCAATGATGACGATTTTCCGATCTGGGATGAACGGATGAATCGCTAGTTTGCCATGGAGGTGCTTGTAGCGCTCATCGGTGGGATGGACGGCAATGGCGGTATCACCCAGCATTGTCTCGGGGCGGGTGGTGGCGATCTCGATGAAGTCGTACCCTTCGTACGTGGGCCCAGCCTTGGCTGACTGGCTGGCATCTCCGTCGTCCTTCTGGATGGGGTATTTGAAATAGGTCAAGACGCCAAACTCGATCATCTTATCGTAGCCTGGTACCTTCAGTTTGGTTCTACCGGACAGCTCTTTGTTGTCGACTTCAAGATTGGAGAGCGAGGTGCTGAGGGCAGAGCACCAGTTGACAAGCCGATTGGCACGGTAGATGATGCCCTCATCAAATAGTTGGATGAAAGTATGGCGGACAGCAGCCGAGAGATTGTCGTCCATGGTGAAGGCCTCTCTTGACCAGTCCATTGAGCCTCCCAGGCGCTTCAGCTGGTTAGCAATCCTGGCATGGTAGTCATCCTTCCAGGCCCAGATGATTTCCAGCAGTTTTTCGCGGCCAACGTCGTGTCTTGATTTGCCCTCCGTCTTCCACAGCCTCTTCTCCACCACACTCTGGCAGGAAATTCCAGCGTGGTCCATGCCAGGGATCCACGCGGTGGTCTTGCCTTTCATGCGCGCGTGTCTGATCATGGTGTCTTGAAGGGCATTGGTGAGTGCGTGGCCCATGTGGAGCGCGCCGGTGACATTGGGGGGTGGGATGGGAATGACAAATTTGCCCGCCGGCTTGATCTTGCCTTCCTTTGTGAACTCGGGCTTGAAGTAGCCGCGGCTCTCCCACCAGTCGTAGCGACCCTGCTCAATCTTCTTCGGTTCGTAGGCGTCGACAGCGGACGGCTTCTTGACCTTCTTTTCTTTGGCCTTGGTTTCATTCGTCGTCGCGGTTGCAGCTGTGGGACCAGCCTGCTTTGCCTGGGCCTGCTTTGCCTGCTTTGCCTGGAATTTGGCTAGCTTCTCTGCCTGTTTACGTTCCTTCTCGACTTTAGGAAGACCGTCAGCCACGCGCCCAGAGAGAGGGAGGGACCCAAAGAGGGAGGGACGACCAGGGATGGGCAAGGCAGAGACAGGATGTATTGGACAAGACTAGATAGGGCGGGCCATAGTCTAGGTAGCCCTGCCGACTCATATAAACAGTCTCATGGACCCGTGTTATACAAGCGGTGCTGCTCGTCAACTCGTGGCCGTCTGCGTGAGCTGATCTAGCCCCTGCCCCCCTGGACATGCCTTCTAGCAGCCATCTGGGAATTGTATGGAAGTTCGCGGTTATACATACGTTCTTTCGCCGTTTTCTCTTTGCCAACCTCGCCTGCCGCTGCCGCTGCCGCTGCCGCTGGAACTCCATTGCTGCTCGATGTATTCTCGTCGCCGGCCGAGATCGTCTTGTTCGATGATGGAGGGGTTGCAGTTGACAGAGGTCCTGATGCAGGCCCGTTGGACTCAGTCACTATTTCAGCAGTCCACCAGTCAGCCACCAGGCACTTGAAACTCGAGACATCTTTCTGGCTTACCCTTGGAAGCATTGTGGGCACCTGCATTGAGAGCCATAGTGTGAAACTGCAAAGGCCGCCTCCAGGCAGGAGGAGCACGGGCAGCGAGATATCTGAACAGTATTTTGTCTGTCAGCTACAGCAATAGAGGCTGCAGGCAGATCAACTTGTGACTATAACTGTTCATGAGTCACTGGCATAGACTTTCCAGTCCTTGCTGTGACTACCACATTGGGGTTAGTGTACTTGGCATCTGAGTCATCAACTCTTTTCTCTACAGTGCAAGCAAGGGCAGGATACAGCTCAGCAGATTAGTCTCGGTCAAGGGCAGGATACAGCTCAGCAGGTTAGTCTCGGTCAAGGGTCTTGTCCATGGTCTCCTCTTGTGTTGGTGAAGTTGACTTTGTCAGAAGTTGACTCTTGTCCATGAAGTCTACTCTTGTGTCAGTGTAGAATCCCAAAGGCAAAGCCACTGCACCAAGACTGGTCAATCTTTTGCTTGTCTGGTGGCACTACACTATCTCGCCAGCCATCCGTCATCCGTCATCCCGTATTGCCACGAAGCTAACGGCCAACAATCTGCTCCTCGCATCTCTGGTCCATGGCGCATCTACTGCTCTCGATTCCTGCAGCCTCGCATAGTGACAGCTCCATTGGATTCATCGCCTATACCAACGAGGGGTGATATGGTGCCTGTAGCTGACATTCGGCTCATGTCACGACATGCCGCGTCTCCTGAGAGTGTTGTCTGTTCGTTCAGAGTGTTCGAGAAGGTGGTTCATTCATGAGGACGCATGGTTCTGTGTATTCTGCTGGCTAGCAGCCGCCCTGACAGGGGCGAAATATGGATGAGCCATGGCCTCTTGGGCGGTCAGCCGCTCCTGGATACCTCTGTGTCAGTGCTGTATCAATATCACTTTGGGCACAGCATGAAGCTCACCTGATGGTCATAGCGAAGGAGTCTGTCAAGAAAGTCTATCGCCTCGGCCGACACAAACCTCTGGTTGTCGGCATTGACGAAGCTTTGCCAGCTCTTGCGCGGGAATCGGCTCAGAATATCGTCGTACTGTGCATCTAGCTCGATGTCGTACTTGTCTAGGTATTCGAAGAGATCGTCTGTGCCCAGCACTTTTGCGATCTTGACCAGCTGATCGGAATTGCTGTTGCCGTGGAAGAAGGGCTCCTTTCTGAAGATCATGGATGCAAACATCGCACCCAGTGACCACATGTCCAAAGAGTAATCGTATTCTTGGAAGTCAACCAGCAGTTCTGGGCCCTTGAAGTACCGTGATGCCACCCTGACATTGTACTCCGTGTCCTTGTGGTAGAATTCGGCCAAGCCCCAATCAATCAGCCGCAGCTTTCGTTTTTCATGGTCAATCATAACATTGTGCGGCTTGACATCTCGGTGCATGATGCCCTTGCTGTGGCAAAAGTCCAGCGCCTTGAGAAGCTCATAGATGTAGTACCTCACATCGTAGTCAACAAATCGTGGGTAGAGGGCGCGGAAGTCGGTGTTGTTGACATTCTCGAAGATCAGACTCGGTGTCTTGCTCTGGCTGTCTCTGACCACGTCGAGCAGGGCCACAATGTTGGGGCCACCGGACAGGTTCTGCAGGATTTTGATCTCTCGCTTTATCTTCTTCTTCTTGACTGGCTTCAGCACTTTGATGACACATTTCTGGTAGTTGACAACATTGATGCCCTCGAATACTTCTGAGTACTTTCCACGACCTAGATGAGAGTGAGTGACTGTGCCTGGCTTGATCGTTGGGCAGGGCGCATAAAGAGCAGGGAGGAGGGCGGCGCACCAATCTTTCGCACAACCTCGTAGTTCTCCAAGACGCCCCACGAGATGGCTACTAAGTCGTAGTCCCAGTAGGAACGGGGCATGTTGGCGTTGACATCGGCGTATACACGCGCCATCGTTGCTGCAATTCAAGGAAACCTCATGCGCCAGCTGAACAACTCGGAAGCGCGAGCAAGCGCAGGAAGGGGGGAAGTAAGGCTGACGCTGCCAGCGACAGGGCTGTCGCCAGGGTCGAGCGTCGGTCTACTGCGACTGATTGAATCCAACCAGGCTGAATGATGGCTTTGACTGAGATTACTACGATGGTGCGAACGGCTGATGCTTGCACCGCCCCACCAAAAAATGGCGCTTGGTGGCTTGGTGTGGCGCACCCGGACATCTTATCCGAGGCGCGCCTTCCACTTTTTAAACTCGAAGTTCTTTCCGCAGATCAAATCAAATACCTCTAGTAAGAGCAAACGGCCTGCGATCGCGGTCTCGAAACTAGCCAGCTCATCATGATCAGAGGGCGCGCGCCAAAACACCCTGTCCGCTCTCGCGACAATGCCTTATCACGACCTTAACCTGCAAATTGCCCAGGGCACTGCCCCTTCTACCGTCTCCCACACTCTTGCCTTCGCTGCCGAGCTTGGCTACTCTACCGTTGCTCTCAGCACTTCTATCACTGGCAAATTGCCTGCTCAGCCTACCACTGTGCCTACGTCGAACTTGACTGTTCCTTTGGGAATGACAGTCCTCACTCGCCTCACCGTCACCGTCAGCGATACGTCGCAGAACCACCGTCTGTCCTCGTTGCAATCTGCATATGATCTCCTGGCTCTGCGCCCGACCAATGAGAAAGCGCTCCAACTGTGCTGCAGCACCCTGCAATGCGATCTCATCTCCATCGATTTCTCTCAGCGTCTTCCCTTTGTCCTGAAGTTCAAGACGGTGTCGTCTGCCTTGCAACGAGGCGTGAGGTTCGAGATCAACTACAGCCCTGGAATATCCGGAGGCAGTGATGCGAGGAGGAACCTCATCGCTGGCGCCACGACACTCATTCGCGCAGCCCGAGGTCGTGGCATGATTTTAAGCTCTGAGGCCAGCAACGCTCTGGGACTGAGGGGTCCACACGACGTGATGAATCTAGCTTGCATGTGGGGACTGAGCCAAGAAAGAGGGAAGGAAGGAGTATGTGAAGAGGCAGACAAGGTGGTCAGTCTTGCCCGACTGAAGCGGGAAAGCTACCGTGGCGTTGTCGCTGTAGTAGACCAAGGACACATCGACCACAAGGCCACTGAGGGTAGCGAACTGTTGATAACCGCCAAAGCAGAATCCCCCAAGCGTGAGGACCGGCAAGAAGGCATGCCTGGATCACAGACGACGCGCCTTGTTAATGGCACCGACCTCAAACGCAAGGCCTCATCCACATCTCTCAACTTGCCCAACACTGGCACGCAAGCCACAGATTCGGCAGGAAAGACGCTTTCTAAACGCGAATTGAAGCGCCGAGCGAAGAAGGCCCGCTTTGAGGCCAACCATGGTGCAAATAAAGAAGCCCCGAGCGAGAGAGGCATTGGGGAAGCCTCATTGCCTATCAAGCATGAGACAATATCTGCGAGGCCATCGCATGAATAAAGAAATTGACAATATATTTCAGTTGTCGGACTATATCAACAACAAAGAAGGGAACCTAGCTACCATGCTATCTACTAATAATGGCTGTCATCGCTCACGCAGAATCCCCCTCACCTGGTACAGGAGATATCTCAATGCCCTTTCTCAATCAAACCAGACGTGTAGAAAATACAACCCATCGCTTCCCGATTCCCAACAACCCCGAGTTTGAATACGTCTGCTGGGCCACCGGAGTAGTCAATGTCGTTGTCGTCAACGCTGTTGTGGATGATGACGGCAGTGAGGATGTGTCCGTCAATGATGACAACGACGACGACGGCGAGGACGTATCTGCCAATGACGATGATGACGACAGAGAGGACGTATCCGTCAATGGCGACGATGAAACAGGGGTGCTGCTACTGGACTCCACGCTGCTTGTCAAACTGTCCGTTGGGGCCGAACTGCTCGCTGCAGCTATTGTCGTCGCCGGCGGCGACAATGGCAATGATGATGAGTCCGTCGAACTTGAACTCAAACTCGAACTGGCAGAATGGTCAGAGCTGACTGTTGGTGCCACGGTGTCTGACGACGTACCGGCTCCTTGCACTGACGATGACGACGACGACGACGCCGCTGGTGTCGACACGGCTGGTACAGCCGCCGCCGCCGGCGCGGTCACACCCGTTAGGAACGCCGACGCCGCGGGAATCGAACTTAGCCCGGGTGAAAGGGCACCCGATGCGGTTGTCAGGACTGGAGCCTGCCCGTTGGGCACCGGCTGACTGGCACTGGTACTGCTGCTGATGCTGCCACTATCTTGTGTGAAAAAGCTTCCAGGTAAGGCTGATGCTGAGGACACAGATACATTCGCAGATACTGCGGCAGCGGCAACTGTTACACCAGTTTGTACAGCTTGTGCTGCCGGGATGGACGATAAGCCTGGAGACAGTGCGCCTGATGCGGTCGTGAGGATCAATGCATTGCCATCGGGGACTGGCTGTGACCCTGTTGCAGTAGCAGAGTCCAAGGCAGTAGAATTGCCAACATACACGGTCACGACAGAATTGCATGCCGGCACTGCAGTCAGTGTCACCTATTTGTGCCAGTTAGCACTCGACGGGAGCTTTCAGTGGCAGAGAACAAGTACCGTGACAGTGGTTGCTTCCGCCACCGCTTGAACAGCTGTCACTGTCTCAGTGATGGTGATCGCTGCAGCATTCTGGTCCTGATTCTCGTTCTGGTTCTGGTACTTGTTCTGGTCCTGATTCTGGTACTTGTTCTGGTCCTGACTCTGGTCCTGGTTCTTGTTTTTTCTTTGACCTCCACCGCCACCATAGCCGTCACCGTTACCGCCGTTTCCATCTCCGGATTGGCCATAATTAGGCCCAGCCCAAGCCTGATAGTGTGTCAGTGCATTTTCACCGGTATTCTGCGCTTCGGTATTACCTGCGCCAGGCAAGCTGTCAGGAGCATGTAAGTCCAAAGTGACCAAACACCCGGCATCGTGGTCAGATTGGTTTTCAAAGGAGTGACTGGTGGTTACTGAGTTATGGAAATGAACGAGGGGCCCAAGTTCGGTGCAGTTGGTGTAACTGAGAGGAAGAAAAGCTTCAAGGAGAGTGAGCGATCTTGGGCGGGATTTTCAATTCAAACTTGCGACTGATGACAAGGAAAGGCAAATTGGAAGGAGGGAAGAGAAAGATGAACAGCCTTGCTCGCCGGGACGGAAGATCAAGTGATGCATTCTCGGAAGGAGCAAACCAGGAAGAGAGAGCGGCACCATCACGACAGGAGCTGGGATCGCGAGGCGGCTGGAGGCACAGCGAAACAAAAGAAGCCATACTCGAGACAGAGGCTGAGGCAGAATGGTCTTCAGAACGGTTGCACCATCGGGTTTGGAGGTCGCTTGAGAAGGACACTGAGCCTCGGAGTGTATGAAGGAGATGATGAAGCGCCAAGTGTTTCAGATCTTCGGCGCGCGCTAGAAATCCATCTCAGTCCAGCCATGATCTGGACACGCGAGAGGCCCAGAGCAAGCCAACTGCTAACTGCGATATTCACTGGCCAATGGTATGGATTGCACCTTGGTGTATTGCCGACCGATCTGTGTTGCTGGGTTTTGACGTTGTTTTGCATCTGCACTGTGGGCGCTAGTCCAAATTGAGCCAGCAGCGAGGTTAAGCAGGAGCAGGAGCAGGGAGTTGATCGAGGCACTCAATGATCCATCCTTGATAGTCAATTTGACATCTGGGATGCGATGTGGTGTGGTTGCGAGTTCATATATCAAGATATCTACCACCGATGGTACTGTTTCGAACCCTCGTATCTTCTCTTGAGATCTCTATAATGCCATGCTTCCTTGTCCTCTTCACTCCAACTGTCTTTATACACCGCTCTAACCTTGCCATCATTGCCACAGCCGACAGACGGCGGGATTCAGGCACAGTCTTTGCAAGCCTGCGGACCACCTGCGCCCGAAGCGCCCGAAGCGCCAGTCTCTGCCTCTGTCCCTCGCTGGGCGCCGTGTTGCGCTCCCTTGTCCGCCTCTCCATTCCCATCCTTGGCCTTGTCCTTAGCAAGCGCCCGGTCGGTATGCCCTAGACTCCTGCTCGGCTCGACCACGTCCCTCACTCGTCCTTTAAGCTCCTTCGTATCTGGGAAGCCTCCATCGACCTTTCTATCCCAAAGAACCCTGTCCGACACTTCCACGGCTCCATCGGTCTCGGCAGCACTCGCACCCGTCGACGCCTTGCCTACCGCGTAGAAGATTGTAATCTCGAACGTTCCACCTGTCGCAGGAACCAATGCAACTTCTCCCAAAGACGTGGAGAAAGTCTGGAGCAACTCCTGTGCATAATAGGCGGCACGGAGGTTCCATTTACACTGGGTACAAAATTTGATTGTGATGCGAGGCAGACTCACTGGCGCGAGTCCTGCGACTGCTTGGGCTGTTGGTGGAGCTGTTTGGGCAGCTGTCATGGCAGGATATCTTGCAGATGATGGATGTCGTAGTCGGTGTTGCGAGGTATACTATGGAGTACACACGCTAACTGCACCGAGGCTTGCCCAGAACCCAGGACCCAGGACCCAGGACCCAGGACAACTACCCAGGACAGACGGGCGTTAATGTGGGTTTGTTAATTACACTTCTGTAGGTGAGATAGCCGAGGGGCCCACGTTTTCAAGAGCTCTCTACTTCTACACTAAGACCAACAGGCTGCCTGCGTCGGCTGTTCGGCACCAAATGCGAATGGCGAAATGGCGTGAGGAACGGATCTGCTGAGGGAGCCCTGGAGCCCTGGAGCCCTGGATGAGAGCTTCACTTCAGTGGGCAAGCTTCTTTGTCACCCGATTGAAAATCTATTAGACGTCTCCGACCCATCAATTTATCCATCATTAATCATCCTAAATAGCTCCATGGACAAACTCTTCCATGAAGAAGGTTTTGGGTAGCATATACAATGGTGGCCTCTCAGAACACCGACGCTCGCTGGAGCGCTCACAAAACTTCGCATCAATGGCCATAAACTCTCTCCCCATTATTAGACCGAAATGGTAGGCTCGCTCGCGACCTCGCCGCTCCGCTCCATTACATGACTGTACAACAGCCATCTGAACCTCCAGACTGCGGGTTGTAGGGGTCTTCTCTGCGATCAACTTGACCCCATACCGACGGGACCATGTAGTCTCGGGTCTGGTTGCAGTAGTTGATCAAGCTAAAGATCGTCAGCTTGGTCCATGTACAAGTTGCGCGAAGAATACCTAATTGAGGCTTCGGCAACCTTGACTCGTGGTCTATCAAGGTCTTCTTTGAGGCGCGAGTTAAGCTCTTGAAGCCGACGTAGTTTGAGATCAGCCATCGACTGCTTCTTGGATTTGGCGTCTCCACCGTCGCGCACCGCGTATGCTGTCGGCATGGCGTCAATTCGAGCGGAACGCTGTAGTCGGGCCTTCCGAATCGGCGAGGGTAGTAGTCGGGCGGGAAGAGATGGTGAATGCTCTTTGGGTCGTTGAGCGCCGTCTGAGCAGGAAGAGGGACCAAGTCGTTTGGGAACTCGCAGTGGTCCGATTTCAGGAGTCGGGGGTGACCACGGCAAGCGTCGGAGAGGTCTGCGGTAAGGCGGGAGGCCGAGGATATCAGGGTGGTTACCACTCCGACGAAGACTTTTCTCTAGCTACTCAAGCTGTCAATGGTGGGGGTCAAACCAGGAGATGCAGGATGCAGGAAGAGGAGCCTGCTGCACACAGACCTCAGATGGCGCCTTCCTGTGCCCTGCAGATGCACCTTGCCTCATTTCGATTAGCCTCTTAGTCACGTGCAGTGATACTTGGTCATGCTGATAAAGGAAGGTTAGCCGATTTTCTGATTGTGTCCTGAAGTCTTGGCATGTGGCTTGTGCACCCACCCAAATTCCGCTTCACTCGCTCTCCCTTTTGCCTTCATTCAAAGTCTTCCCGCCGCTGCTTCATCTCTAGGACAGACTGGTCACTGAAGTCTCGAGAGACCCAAGGCAACTACAGGGTCAAGGCACATTTTGGCCACCTTCCGTCAAGATGCCGCCCCCACCGATGATCAAGGTAAGCCTGACTCTGGGCCTTCGAGCGAGCACTCTACTGACAATTTGTGCAGCCTGAGAATGTGCTCAAGCGAGCGCAGGAGCTCATTGCCGTCAACCAGCAGCAAGCCGCCCTGACCGTTCTCCACGAACATGTCACCTCGAAGCGGTCTCGCAACAGCCCCATCACCTCCTTGGAGCCTGTGATGCTCCTGTTCGTTGAACTCTGCGTCGACCTAAGCAAAGGCAAATCTGCCAAGGACGGTTTGTACCAGTACAAGAATATCGCGCAGAACACCAACGTTGGAACAATCGAGGTAAGCGTGAATCATCTGGCGCATGACCCTAATGAGAGCTCGGGCTGACGCATCTTCGCAGCTCGTACTCAAACGATTCATCGAACTTGCCGAACAGAAGGTCACAGATGCTCAGGCCAAGGCAGAGCAAGTCCAGTCATCTCTCGACAGTGCCGCGGCGGCTTCGGTGAACAACATCGATGATCTTGAAGCCACTGAGACCCCAGAGACCATTTTGCTGGCAACCGTTTCTGGCGAGCAGTCCAAGGACCGCACAGACCGAGCCATAGTCACACCATGGTTGAAGTTTCTCTGGGAGACATACAGAACCGTACTGGAAATCTTGAAGAACAACGCCAGACTCGAAATTCTCTACCAGTCTACCGCACATCAAGCCTTCAGATTTTGCGAAAAGTACACCCGCAAGACCGAATTTCGCAGACTCTGTGAGCTGCTCCGCAACCATGTGCAGAACGCGGCCAAGTACTCTTCGCAGATGCATGCCATCAACCTCAATGAGCCTGATACCCTGCAACGCCACCTTGAGACCAGGTTCACCCAGCTCAATGTGGCTGATAAGCTGGAGTTGTGGCAGGAGGCTTTCCGCAGTGTCGAGGACATTCACATGCTCCTCACGCTGTCGAAGCGACCGGCCAAGAACACGATGATGGCCAACTACTTCGAGAAGCTCACCAAGATCTTTCTTGTATCCGACAACTTTCTGTTCCATGCCGCCGCATACAGCAAGTACTACACTCTCCTCCGAACATCCTCTGCTGCTGTTGCTGCCGGTCAGCCCAAGAAGGATAACCCGGTCGTGTCTGAAGCTGAGCTGACCAAGATTGCCTCCTTTGTGCTCCTGTCAGCCATTGCTATTCCCGTCATCAGCACCTCTCGTTCTAGGGGTATTGCCGATGTTGATGAGGCTCGCAAGAAGACCACCAGGCTGACCAACCTGCTGAACATGCCTAATTCGCCAACCAGAGCTGGACTCTTCAAGGACGCGATTGCGAAAGGGCTCCTCAAGAGGGCAGCACCTGAGATCAGAGATCTTTACAACATCCTTGAGGTTGACTTTCATCCTCTGTCAATCTGCTCCAAGATCTCTCCCATTCTCACACAGATCGGCCAAAATGAAGAGATGAAGCAATATGTACAGCCCCTGCAGCAGGTCATTCTCACCCGCTTGTTCCAGCAACTGTCCCAGATGTATGACGAGGTCAAGCTCGATTTTGTCATCCAGAAGGCCCAGTTCCCTGAGCCATTCCAAGTCTCGCCCGCGTATATCGAGAAGTTTATCATGAACGGTGCAAAGAAGGGGGATCTTGCCATTCGTCTTGACCATGTGTCTGGAAAAATTACCTTCGACCACGATGTCTTCTCTTCCGCCAAAGCGTCCACTGCGGCTGAGGATGCCGGCTCCATCAAGAGTCTGCAGAACTCCACATCCGAGATTGCTCGTCTTTCCTTGACTCGCTTGGCGCAAGCGCTCCATGTCTTCTGCGAGTACGAGGATGATTCATACGTCAATGCTCGCTTGGCAACTAGAGAGTCAGCTCTCGCACGTGCCGCAGAAGGCATGGAACAGGAGCATATCGACACACTTCAGCGCAAGGCTATCATTGAGAAGAAGAAAGAAGCTGCTTCTGAAGCTGCTCTCAAGAAGGCCCGCGAAGAAGAAGACCGCAAGCGCAAGCGAGCCCAACAGCAGGCTGAGGCTGAAGCCGAGCGACTTCGAGCACAGAACCGTGAACGAGAAGTGAAGCGGGTTTTGGATGAGCAGGCACGGATCCGCAAACAGGAGATCCAGAAGCAGCTTGATGAACTGAAAGGCTCAATGAAGATTGATCTTGAGGATGTCGACATCAGCACGCTTGACTCCAATGCTGTGCGCATGATCAAGCTCACACAACTCGAGAAGGACAAGAATGAGAAGGATAACCGAATCCGGATCACGGCCAAACGCATCGATCACTTGGAAAGAGCTTTCAGACGTGAAGAAATCAAGCATCTTCCCGCCGATTATGAGAAACAGCGAGAGGAGGACCTCCAGATTTATGAGGAGACAAAGGCCCAGACGCTTCAGGAAGCGCGCCAGAAACACAAGGAAGGGCTGGAGCTCAAGAACCGTCTCGGACGACTTGTCAAAACATATGACGCCTTCAAGGCTGACATCACCGCTCGCAGAGCCCAAGAGTTCGAGAAGCTGCGCCGCAAAGCTGAACGTGAACTGGAAGACGAAAAGAAGAAGCGCATCAAGGCTCACAAGGAAGAAAAACAGCGCAAGCGAGAAGCTGAAGAGGCGGAGGAGCGCAAACGCAAAGAGGAAGAAGAGCGCCGCATCCGGGAGGAAGAAGAAAAGGCGGCTGCCGAGGCTGAAAAGGAACGACAGAGAGCCGAGCGACGAGCGCTTCTCGAGAAGGAACGAGCCGAAAGAGATGAGGCAGCCAAGAAACAGATGCTTCTCGAAGAAGCAGCTATAGCGAGACGCGCCGCTAGAAAGACCGAGCCCCCTGTGCGCGATTTCTCTCGACCCACGCCAGCGGCGGCGCCCATGGAGACTCGCACTGATTCGAATGAGAGAACTGCTCCCCGGCTCAACCTTGCTGGCCGTACGACTGGCGCTGGTGGTGGTGGAAGCTGGCGAGAACGCGTTGCAGCTAAGGAAGCATCTAGCGGTGCTAAGGCTGCATCTACTGATGCTCCCGCTCCCGCCCCTGCGCGTGAAAAGTACGTCCCCCGTCATCTACAGAATCCTGGAAGTGCGAGACCTGAGGTCCCTCCCAACGGTGCGTCTGGTGGTCGGCCTTTTCCGACACACATACGCGACAGTGGACGATCTTCCTCTCAGACAGGTAGTGGCAGTGCTGCTGCTGCTGATGAGCCTCGCAAGCCAGTGTCTGGTGCAAGTGGAAACAAGTATGTGCCTCCCAGCTTGAGGCGTTGATAGTGAGTGGAGGCCGTCTCAAGGAGTTGCTTGGTAATTTCGTGCCTGTGAAGTTGTAAGCTACTGCGGGGGGGAGAGCTTAGATGTACTGTACCTTGCTCTATCTCTTGTCAAGTATGGCAAGTGACGAGAAGTGTGCTAAATGCTCATAGCATTACTTTTTCTTTCTCCTTTGATAATAGTCTATTTTGAAGATGGCAGAGCCAGTATTGGCTGATATTGATGTACACATCTTTGGCTGAGCCATTACAACTGCAATGTGGGGCAACTAAGTTTCCCTTTTCTTGATTCTCTTGCCTTTTAAGTTAGATTTGAGCGTTTTGTACAATTACACTATGTGTACTGTGTGGTGTGTGTTGGAATAACTCTAAACTGGGATGATGGCTTGGTAAAGCTTGTACACATGATCATGATAGACACAAGACACCTCTATGTCACCTTTGCCGCTGCCGCCTTTACCGCCTGAGATTAGTTTTGATTAAGTTACTGCATTAATCATTAGAGGGTGAATGTTGAATTGCTCATTGCCACACTGTCCACACTGGGGCAACTCCACTGGGGAAACTCCGCAATTTCAACATGTGCACCTGTGGGATCCTCGGCACCACCTATTAACTTCAGCAGCTCCCCCTTTTTATACTATCTTAGCGTGTGATCTAATGGTTGTCCTGTGAGGCCCAACAAGTCCTGGAGTAATTGATAAGTTTGCTCCTTATTTCTTCCATACCCCCGCCCCTCGAGTGCCCAACACCACACCCACCCCGCCCCGTGCGATAATGCAATTTGTTGCTGATGGGTTTGTACACCGATCATCCTGGGAGCGACCCCGCAGTCAGAAGAGCCCACGACGCGACCGATGGCCTTGACATCGAGCTGGACGAATCCGCATATGGTAGCAACTCCGACGACCACGCCGAGGCCGCTTTGCTAAGTCACCATGAGGGCATTGCCGAGCAAGAAAAAGAGAGGTACCGGGCGGGCCAGAGCCAGAATTTGACACGGAAGCGGAGATGGGGGCTCAGCTTCTTCACCAACCGCCTCACAACCGTCTTCAGGGAAAGGCTCCCCTCTCATATTCCTCAAATCCCAACACCGTCGACCAAGTCTCCTGGCCCTCCAGACCACCGCTTTTGGGCCTTTGTTCGCCTGCTGTTCAACTACCCCGAGCCTGGCATCAAGCTCAGGGATACTGCATGGCTCGACGCACTGCGCGGTTTGGCTGCGTTCAATGTCTTCATATATCACTGGGCCGAAGTCTGGATCGAGAAGGAGGCCTCATGGGGCGGAGGCTACGACGATACCCCCAACCCGTGGTGGAGAATGCCGTTCCTGCGAAGCTGGTTTGATTCTGGCGCTACCTCAGTCTGTCTGTTCTTCTCTATCTCAGGTTATGTCCTGACAAGACGCGTACTCGGGCTCATCCGGCAGCGGCGCACGGACGAGGTGTTGACTGCCTTGTCCTCAGGAGTAATGCGCCGTGGCATACGCTTGTACATGCCCATTATTACCCTGACCTTTATCTTGATGAATTGGGCCTACTGGACAGGAGTACCCCTAGCGAGGGAGCTAGAGTTGGAGTCAAGCTACATTCGAGAGCTATATCGCTGGTACCTCCAGATAACACACTTGTGGATGCCTCTGCGTTACCCTGATCGCTTCATGGAGGTTTTAAACATCTATGATGGCACCATCTCCTGGACAATCCCTCTTGAATACTACAGCTCCATCACTGTCTGGTTTGCAGTGCTTCTCACAGCCAAAGTCACCAAGTTCGGCGTTCGAACGGCACTTTTTGCGGTATTGATCTACATGTACACTGTCAAAGACGAGTGGTATGTTGTGCAATTCCTCATGGGTGCAATATATGCCGAATACCAGCTTGTGAGTGAGGAGCAGAGGCGCAAAAGGGCTGCCGTTGGCGCCGAAGCTCTCCCACGATGGCGTATCATAGCCTACCGGGCAGGCCTCATCTTCTGCCTCATCTTTGGAATCTATATGTCTGGAATGCCAGGGCATTGGAGGATCAGCGAAACCAACACGATCAAACCGCGCCCATTCTACGACTGGATGTCCGCATCCTGGATACCTGGCGGATTGTACGCTACCCATCAGGTTGATCGCTTCTTCTGGAACATTGCTGCAAACCTCATCCTTGTTGGCTGCGGCGAGCTCCAGACCGTGCGATCCTTGCTTGACAAGCGGCCCTTCCAATACCTTGGCAGAATCTCTTTTGGACTGTACCTCTGCCACATTGCTGTTCGCGGCGCCTTGATGCCCCTAGACCCGCTTTTCCTCCGCCTTTTTGGTCTCCAGGGCCCGGTGTCGGATCAAAAGCCCAGCCTAAGATATGCGGGAGCCTACTGGGTCAGAATGATTTCAGTCACTCCTGTCAATTTCTTTGTCGCTGGCTTGTTTGAACGCTGGATTGATAAGCCATCCGTAACTATGGGCAAGCGCTTCGAGAGATTCATCCTTCGGATTGGGGATCCCGTGAATGACCAACCAGGCTACTTGCCGGTTGCCGCGGACGCTCGGCCTGATCAAAGCACCAGCGGGGATGTAGCAGAGCCGGTCACAGAGCCCAGAAGAAGGGTACCCGGGCCTGTATCTGCGAGCTCAGACTAGAAAACTAGATACAAGCTAGCAGTTGAAAACAGTTCGGTTCTCAGTCAGTTGATATCAGTTTGACGAATTATGTATCAAGTATCAGGGGTATGACAGTACAGATATGCTATGAGTAAGGGCAATAATATTGTGAGATCTACTTGAGCAGAGAAATAATACTGTGGGAGGTGTCACTCTTTCGAGCAGCCAATCAAATGTCATGTCAGTAAATCTGAAACGATTTTGATAGGCCGGCGGGTCTTGGCGCGCCTGACCCAAAAGGGAACCTCATTAATCTTGTAATTAATAGGGTCGACATTTTTTCTCTGCGTCTGGACTTGATCATCTATCTCGACTGTCAGTTTCCATTCCCATTCCCATTTCCATCCCATTTACATTTCTATTTCCATCTGCTTGTTCTTTTCAGGCCATCGCTCATTATGTAAGTGCGATCATTTCCCCCTTCAATTCAGCCGCTAAAAGTTCAGGTTACATCTACGACGCAGCGCTCTGCGCCTCTTCTCCTCTCAGCCCTCCTCATTCCTCTATCAGACGCGCAGCTTGTCATCTGTGCCTTCCTGGACTGCCAGATCAAAGATAGCCGCGCCATCGCTTACCTTCTCCCGAAGATGGGCCAGTAGTGAGGCCGAGGCGAAAAAGGAGGACGAAGCAGTCTCAGTCTCGGACACGACATCTGCGCCCAAGCAGGAAGCCCAGTCTGTGGGCCAAGCAAGCGAAGAAGCCATTTCTGAGCCTGAGACTTCATCCGTCAATGCCTCTGCTGATTCATACGCCGATGCACCGCCTGCGTCGGAGGCCTCGCTTGAGCGAGACTTTCAATCTCGCAAGAGCCGGGACGAGTTGATTGCGGAGCCCAAAGAAACAATCTATATTGGTAATCTCTTCTTCGACGTGACGGAGAACGACCTCAAGCAGGAGCTTTCGCGCTTCGGCAATGTTGTTGGATGCCGACTGCTGCGTGATTCACGAGGCCTAAGCAAGGGGTAATGCCAGACACTCCTGCCCCTATAAACAACTGCTGACAGTTGCAGCTTCGGCTACGTCGACTTTGAGACAATTGATGCGGCCACTGCTGCGATTGAGGCCCTCAACCAGCAAGTGTTCGAGGGCCGCCGCCTCACTGTGCAGTATGCAGCATTCAACTCGCGTAAACTCAACCGACCCTTCCAACGCGTCCCCCGACCCCTCAACCCACCATCCAAGACACTCTTCATCGGCAACATGTCGTTCGAGATGACCGACCGCGATCTCACGAATCTTTTCCGTGGCATTCGCAACGTTATCGATGTCAGAGTTGCCATTGACCGAAGGACCGGCCAGCCCAGAGGCTTTGCCCATGCCGACTTTTTGGATGTCAAGAGCGCGCAGGACGCCATGAAGATTCTGGCAGAGAAGGATTCATATGGTCGCAAGCTGAGACTTGATTATAGCTATGGCACCAATGCCGCGCCCAGGAACCAGAACCAGAACCAGAACCAGAACCAAGATCAGGATCAGAGCCAGAGCCAGGCACCTTCTGAAAGCTCATAAGGGCTCAAGGCCTGAGATCAGACAAAGACCATGCTTCCTCACGGCCAAAGGATAAGAGGGCATTGGAAAATAGGGCAGACCTACCTTGCTTGAGCACGCTGTCATTCCATGCAAGCATGCTTTATTGTTTTGACAATACTGGACAGAAGGAGAAGGAGTGGTATTCATGTATGAGGGGGGCTTGTTTCATGTGATAAAGAGAACAGCTTTGTACTTCAATATCCTTGACACTGGTTGTATCAAAAGAATGTTTGATGCTGTAAGAATGACTATTCTTCAGAGTAGTTGGCTAATGGAACTGGAATCCGACCTGGATCAAGCCTTTGACATTATCTAGATAATAATAAATCTTCACTCAAAGCAACTTCTCCCTGATGGTACAAGTCTGGCAGGATTCTCTTCCAGTAGAGGATGGTGGATGTGCAGTTATTATACCACCCGTGCATATTTCCCATGCACATATGCCAGTGTGGGCTTCGGATTCTGATACTCCAAACCACTGCCATTGCTCTTCTTCTTCCTCAGGTTGTCAACCACATTCACAACTTGGCCAAACACAACCACATGGTCGCCAATCCATACTGTTTTCTCCGTCATGTGTTCACACAACAGATGGAAAGGGACAAGAGCAATGCCCTCGTCGGTTTGACCCCGGATCACAGGCGGAAGTCTTGCCGATTCTCGACTGGCCCGGCCCGTACTGGCACTGCTCAGATCGATCCAGGGCTCCAGCTCGCCAGTGTCCTGGTGGAAGGGGCGGCCCTTGTTTCCCTTGGAGAACTTGGTTGCAATCAGCTCTGGATGGTCACGGTCACGGTCACGGTTGCGGACACTTGCATCACTACCGTCATGCTGTTGCTGCGGCTCAGGCTGCATTTGCACATCACTGGTCAACAAATGGACATTGAACATGCCGCTGAGCTGGATGGCATGAAATGTGGACGAGTGGCGGGTGATGTTGAAGCTGACGATGGGGGTTGGGGTGAGAGTGACGGTGTTGAAGGACGACACGGTGGCACCGCGGAAGAGGTCGAGGGAAGCATTATTGCTGCTGGTGGAGTTTGACGACGTCGTTGGAGTGGTGTAAGTGGAGGTGGAGGTGATGATGGCGACTGGATGCGGCACGGATCGCATTAAATGGCGGACGTTTTCTGACAGTGACTCGGATGAGGATTTGGGCGGTATGGATGAGGAAGAGGAAGAAAAGCGAAGGCCGGTGGATGGAGAGTAGAGGGAGAAGAGTGAGCCGGGGGGGGTCAAGTTCAACCGTGGTGGGAGAGGTTGCTGCTGGCTAGGCTTGAATGTAGCCAAATATCGGTTTATAGACATGCCAGATGGTCTCCGGCTTTTGGATATGGCTGAAATTGCCGAGGGACCCATGGGGCGTCTGTGACATTGCTGGCATATCCTTCCGTACTGGCAGTCCAGACTCCGAAGAGCTCTGGCTGCCGAGAGAAATACCATTGCTGAGTGAGAAAGCGATCGAGTCGGACAGCTCCATAATGACACCAGCACAGAATTGTTTGAGTCTTTTTGTTTATTGCCTATTCCGAGCCATCAGTATTCCCATTCCCGCCGTGCTTTTAGGCTGGAAGGACATATGCCAGCGAGCGACCTGAAGTTCGTTGATACTGGGCCTTGGCATGTTTGTAGGGTTTCTACTCATCGAGTTGGTGGACGAATTCGGTTCTTATTGTATTGACCCTTTTACCTTTTATCTTCACTCCAACCGCCACAATGTCCACCGCACTCAGACCCGTGCTTCGCCCGTCAGTGGTGCGCTCTATACCGACCGCATCGTCCTCCAGCTCCTACATTTGCCAGCCCTGCAGAAACGCGCGCCTGCTCAAACGGCCCAAGAGACCGTACACATTCACACAACTCGTTACACTCTCAGATGGCAGTGCATTTCTCCAACGCACGTGCTCGCCCTTGCCCGTCTACAGATCCACGCGTGATACTCGCAATGCGCCCTTGTGGAATCCGTCGTCACGAGAACTTCTGAGCATTGAGGATGACGAGGCGGGCCGATTGGCAGGCTTCAGAGCGCGATTCGGAAGCAGCTTCGATTCAAAGAAGGCAGCAGTGGCTGTAGACGATGCGCCCAGGAGTGATGGGCCAGGTGTCCAAGCAAAAGATGCCGTGGCAACCGCGTCTGCCAGCACCGACATTACAGAGACGCAGGGGAAACGAGGGGAGAAGAAGGTGCAGCAGACGCAAGGAGCCCCAGCTCCAGCACCACCGAGTGAGCAGGAGGAGGAGGATGGGTGGGACTTTGGGGACGACGATGCAAATTTACTGGACCTAATCAGCAGTTTCGGCCAGGAGGAAATCAAAGTGCGAGACGACCAGGTCGTGAAGAAGAGCGGCAAGAAGTGATAGCAAATGGCACGGGTTATGGCGATCCTGGAACCTGGAGTCTGCACTGCACCCTCTTCGCACCTCACCGTACGGGCTGTAAGAGGCCAGGCGACCTGACAAGTCATATTTGGCAAATCGGACATGAGCCTAGCACTGCAGCCTTCAGCCACTCTGATTTCGATATCGACCAGTTCCAATTCGGAGAGCATGTGCCCACACAGCGATAGCATCGGGGAGCAATCAAGTCAAGATGTCAAGAGCAGGGCTGTCTGCCTTTGTGGGTATCTTTTGCCGATGCTTAGAGACAAGGTGGATGAGTCAGTCTTGTTGACAAACTTTCCAGCCCTCGAGTCTATATTTCCTTTGATGGATGGATGGCTGCGGCAGCCACTGTCCTGTCATTGTCCAGTCGAATCGCCTTGTCGACTCACAGCAGGCTCAGAAGTCGGGTTGTTGTATATCTCTGGCACAGGGAGGGCTCTGTATATCAATATTGATTTTCGCTTTCTAGCTAACTTATCCGGTTTGATCTCGAGCTGTGTCCCAGGTAGAGGTCCCCAGGTATAGAGGCACCCACTGTCCCACTGTCCCACTGTCCCACTGTCCTCCTATCTACACTGTCATCCGGCACTAAAAGTTAGTGTTGAGAATTTTTCAAAGTTCTTCCAATATTTGACCACCTCCAACCAAGAGTGATCTCTACAAGGCCATATCCCAGCAAAGAAATGCATCTACCCGATGGCAGAGATGTGGCCGCAAGCATTGTCTCAGAACATTCTCAGGCCTGGGACAAGGCTGTGGAGAAGAGAATCGTGCGCAAGATTGACCTTCTGTTGATACCGACAATGTGGATAGGCTACGGCCTGGTGTATTATGACAAGGTTCGCATCTTTTGATTTGAGCGACCGGAAGTCCCAAGCTGACAATATCATCCAGGCCATTCTGGGCGGTGCTTCCGTCTTTGGCATGACAAAGGATCTTGCACTTCGAGTCATCGTTGATCCCAGCACCGACCCACCCAAAGCATCAACCGAGCGTCTTTCATGGGCATCCTCGCTCTTCTATTTTGGCATGCTGGCCGGCGTCGTACCGCTGACCTACCTCTTCCAGCGGTTCCACCTGGGCCGAACGATCGGATCCGTCGTCATTCTCTGGGGCGGCACATGCATGTGCACGGCAGCGGTAACCTCGTTTCGTGGCCTGTTCGCCGTGCGCTTCTTCATGGGCGTGCTCGAGTCCATCATGCCCACGGCCTTCATGCTCATCATCTCTAGCTACTACACCCAACGGGAGCAGACGCTGCGCCAATGCCTCTGGTATTCCGCCACTGGCGGCTGGACCATCATCGGCGCTCTCTTCAACTGGGCCTTTGCGCATATCAACTCGGGCAGTCTGCATAAGTGGCAGTATCTCTACCTGATGGGCGGTGGACTCACCGTGCTCTTTGGCATTGGCTTCCTGTTCTTCCCTGATTCTCCTTCCACCGCTTTCTTCCTGTCAACAAAAGAGGAGAAGCAGGTGGCCATTGAACGGCTGCGCTCCTCTCAACTCGGAGTGCGCTGTCAGAAGATCAAGTACTCTCAGATCCATGAAGGCATCATGGACCCCAAGCTGTGGCTGATTAGCCTGATGATGGGCGCAGCCTACACTGTCAATGGTGCTGTTTCAGCATTTGGCCCTCTGATTGTGTCAACTTTTGGCTACACTGCCTATACCTCACTCTTGTGGCAGATGCCATTGGGTGGTGTTTGTTTTGTCACCATTATTATCTGTGGTATTCTTTCATTGTACATGCCCAACATCCGCCTCATCATGATCTCCTTCTGCTGTCTGCCTGTGATTGCAGGCTGTATCATGATCTGGAGGTCTTCTTGGTATCCAGGCGCTGCGACTCCGCTGGCCGGGTACACACTGATTGGCTTCTTCGCCCCGGTGACATCTCTGATCGTGTCGATGGGCATGGCCAACACGGCTGGCAACACGAAAAAGTCCTTGCAGGCTGCTTTCATCTTTGTATTCTATTGTTTCGGCAACATCGTGGGTCCCTTTTGGATCAAATCACAAACTGTGAAGCAGCACTATCCCATGGTGTGGGGAGGCATCATTGGCTGCTATTGTTTGATCATTGTCATTGCAGTGGTGCTATACCACATGCTGAGGTCTGAGAATGCCAGGCGGGATGCGTTGCATCTGGATGAGGCGGAGGGCGAGAAAAGGGCGTTCGAGGACTTGACGGACAAAGAAAACCTGTGGTTTCGCTATGCGTATTGAGAACGAACACAGTCTCTGTACACTACAGTTTGCTCTGTAACAATACAAAAGTCAGACAGAACTCGAAGATGTTGGGATAGATATCGATCGTGGCTTCCTTCTCCACAGAAATATTCAAAAAGGCGTTCATTCCACAGAAATAACCAGTTGAGGCGGTATCTTGGCGCCAATTGGCCCTTCTGTCTCCTCGATCTTCATCAATCAGGCCATCATTGCCGTATGGTTTTTTCGTGTGATCCGTCTCTGGTGGGGTATGCTCTCCTTGGTTCTGATGGTTTGATGGTCAATTCAGTATTGTTCGTATTCCCCATTCTCGACGTCTATTCCCTCTTCTACTGATACCAAGAGCTTGGCACATCCCCTTGGTTCCACGTGATAATCATCAACCTTGATCTCATCAATCTATCCAAGAATGCCAATCTGTATAACGTGCTCGACGCCGCTGCCGCACCTCTACACCGCCTCCAGCAAGGCCGACTCCCCTACCCTGGGCAAGGGTGTACAGCTGACTCAATGCCCGAATTGCAAGCGGTTTGCCAACAAGTATGTTGAACACAACTTTGTTGTCCTGTTCATCGACCTAGTCCTCATCAAGCTGTAAGCCTATTGCCACCTGCTGTTCAACCGCCTGGGCACCCTGCTGCCAATTTCCACCCTCCGCTTGAGCACATTCCTCGCCTCATTCTCGCCGAGCAGGTCCAGCCCCATGTCGGCAAGTGTCTGTCGGGCAGCCTCGTTGCTTCTGAAGAGGCCCTTTCTACTTCACAGAGAACCCATTGCTTCTCCTTGTCGTCGTCGTCGTCGCCGTCATCATCGGCAGTTGGCTCATTTCGATGTCGTGCGTTGCCACCTTGATCATCATCGTCATCATGTCTCTCTCAGGGTGTGGTCAAACAGCATGACTTCATGAATGAAATGTGACAGCAACTGTGGATGGGACGACAGCTGGGGCCAGCAGTACCAAGGCCGCAAGATATTGGGCCAAGTCTGAGTGCTTTTGAGTGTCTGGGTCTTGAGTAGATGAATGTTTCTCCTTTCTCCTCTGTATGATATCCGACCGTGCAATGCAGAGCCATGTCTTCTCTCTCGACACAAATGCCTGTCTCTATGATATCCGACCGTGCATGCAGAGCCATGTCTTCTCTCTCGACACAAATGCCTGTGACTCGTTCCGATGCAGACTGATTCAATAGGCACGAATCTGCGCTGGCAACCAGCCGTCGAGCCGCAAAGCTACGAACTGGCCGAGTTGAGTCGTCCCATCTGCAAGAACCCTTCCCTCCTCCAGATCACGAAGGATCTCGCCAATGTATTCGCCAGCACCACTCATATACATTATGCGTGCAATGGCTGCGTGGATTGCTAGCAGTCGCGGCGAAGGCAGGTCAATCGTTGGTGTGTCAGTGGTGAAAGTGATGTGGCCCAGGACACGTTTTCCAAGCCCCCGTACAGATATAATTCGGTAGGTATGTGCTTGCTGATCGACCGGCTCAAAATAAATTTGGAATTGGCTGAATCGACGCTGGTTGTCGTAAGTGAGGGAAATTGCATTGTATGGTCGATCGATGTTTTGGTCTTCAATGAGATGAATCACTCCATGATCAAACATATTGAGGATGGCCAGGGCTGCTTTTTTGGATTCACTCTATATAGTTATGTCAGTTGAGTATAATACTGATGACTTCCATGGGAGCTCAATCTCAGGCGGGGTTGTCAGGCGTACCAACTCTGTCTGGTTGCCAGCTGGACGACTCATCAGTGAGTGAGGGATTATATGCGCCAGTTCCAAATAACAAGTGGGGAGGTCCTGGTCAATGAAGCGAATTCCGTGATCATCTTGTGCCTCCTTGCCGCTGTATTTGAAACGTTTGTCTTGCTCTCTTTCATCGAAGTGGCCACTTATGACGCAGCAATGCTTGTCACGTATCAGACAGTCTCTTCTCAAAGCTGCTATCCTGCCAGTTGTTCCAGTTAGGCTTGCTATATCTTGGCTGATTGAGAGGCCAGAAGGCGAAAGGCAAGGCGTGTGTCCTGAGCTAGCCTTCACTAGACAGCATGTTAGATTTTCTAGATTACCATCTGAAATCAGTAAGCCTACTTGGAAGAAAGAAATGGTTGAAGAGTGCGTCTGCGAAGCTCGCCACTCGGGCTTCATAGTCAGAAGCCGCATCAAATCGATCCCCCCAGCCATCAATCGGGATATGAGTGTTGTCGAAGAAGAAACGTAAAAAACTGGCTTTCGACGCGACATTTTCGTAGGTCTCTCCAACAAGTGTGGCCTTCTTGAACGGTTCGACCTGCTGACGGGGCTCGCATTCTGCCAACAGTTGGATGAATGTGCGAGTTGCTCGTTCTAGTGTCCCGGGATCGAAGGCAGGCTCTGGCACGGCGAAATCTAGAACTGCTTCCATCAATGACTGTGGTGGAATGGTAGATCTTGCAGAGTACAAACGTCTGACGTCGGTGGCGCAGAGAGTTCGCAGTTTGGCTCCTTCACTAACGTTAACTTTGTTTGTGTTATAAGTGGCATCCTCGCATATGATCCACCTTATCGAGGCGTTCCTTCCTCATTCGGACGTCTATTTTTTCTGGCTGCAACATATTATTAGTGTATATCCAACGTCACGTACAGTTGGCGCATGGCTTGCAAGGCCTGGCGTAACTTCAGTACACATGCCAGGCACCTTGCAAAGCTGACAATGAACTCGGCCAACCTGCCCTCGATTTTTCTTCCGCCAACGAACCGGTCAATGCAACAACTGGACAGGGCATTCTTTCGCACGACAGTTCCTCTGGCTGCTGCCCGCATCTCAAACATCAAAGAGACCCATCAGATCAGGGGTGAGCTCCTCAAGTCTGGGGACTTGCTGCAGATTTCCAGCATTAAATCGCTTCGGGAGGATCCGTCTCAACAGGGGAGCAAATGCTTGCTGCTTCGCCCCGAAATCAAGGCCGAAGACCGGTCAAACTGGTCATCAGAATTACGAAAGCTGGCTGACAATGGGCAAATAAATGTGATCGGATATGGCCTTGAACTTACGTACGATGACTGGTCGGCTTCCAATATCCTGGAGGCCACGTTGCCCGAGTTCCCTGAGGAGGACAAGGAGACTCCAGCAGGATTCTCACAGGTTGGGCAGGTAGCCCATGTTAACCTACGAAACCAGTATCTGCCGTACAAGTATCTGATCGGGCAGGTGTTGATGGATAAGAGCCCGCTCACAAAGACGGTGATTAATAAGACGCTGGACGTGGGCACGGGATCAGCATTCCGGACCTTTCCCTACGAGGTGTTGGCGGGTCCAGACGATCTGGACGTCCAGGTCAGCGAGGCTGGATGTCAGTTCAAGTTCAACTTTGGCAAGGTGTACTGGAATCCGCGGCTGAGCCATGAACACGAGCGGCTTGTGCAGAAATTCAAAGAAGGCGAGGCAGTATGCGATGTCATGGCCGGGGTTGGCCCATTTGCGGTCCCAGCGGGCAGGAAGAAGATCTTTGTGCACGCCAACGACCTTAACCCAGATTCATATGACGCGCTTGTATGGGCGATTGAGAAGAATAAGGTCGGGGATTTTGTGACAGCATCATGCGCAGATGGAAGGGCCTTCATCCGACAGGCCAGCGATGATATTCGACAGAACAAGCACGAGGTCAGACTGCGGCCACCGGTCAAAATATCACGCACAGCAGACGCGTCGGAGCGAGAAGAAGGTCTTGCCAAAGCCGAGGCCATGGCAAGGACGATAAGCCGGCCACACAGCTTCGATCACTTCGTCATGAACTTGCCCGCGACAGCCGTGGAGTTTCTCGATGCCTTCCGTGGCCTATATCACGGCCGTGAGAATGAGTTTACCCCGACGACCGATCGCCAACTGCCGCTCATCCATGTGCATCTCTTCCAGGCCAAGAGGGATTCGGCAGCAGAAGAGCAGGCGGAGATATGTCGGCGAGTTACAGAGAACATTGGGCACACAATCAGGCCGGGTGATGCTGATGTCGACCTGCATTATGTGCGGCTTGTGTCACCGAAGAAGAAGATGTACTGTGCCAGCTTCCGAGTGCCCAGGGAAGTGGCCTTTGCAGAGCGGCAGCAACTGAAGTAGTCGAATACGAATATTGACACACCGTACGAGTATTGAGGGAGATGAAATGTCGAATAAATATAGAATGACAGTCAAATGACACAGCCTTGGCAGCCTTGGCATGTTTGGTGGGTTTTCATCCCCGTCAATGACTTCTGCCAAATGTCCAGCCTTGTCTTCTGTTTGAACGCGCCCCAACATCCTCTTCTTCCTTCTTTCATGAGCCCTTGTGTTGCCCTGTCTGTCCAGTTAGTGAGCAGTGCTGCTGAGATCCCTTGGCCTGCTGTGTTTGTAGATGCCTCACGCATTTGAGTGTCTGAATCAACTCTTGTCTGCACCATGGCTGGCTCAGCGGTGTCTCCAGCTGAGATGATTACACAGCTGGAGGCAGCGCGGAAGCTTGCTCTGGCAGACGCGCAAGTCTATGTGCAGGTCGTTCCTGGCATCCTACCCATCATCGGGCCCAATGCCAGTGTCGAGGTGCGCCGCTGGGGCGCCGACTTCCTGGCCGAAGCCTTTGCCAGCCCGGCACTGGGCCACGCGCAGAAAGAGCAGATGACGGCCGAGGTCGTGCCCGTGCTGAGGGGCTTTATCGACAACGCGGCCGAGGACGTGGCGGTCATCCGCAGCGTTGTGCAGGCAGCCACTAGCATATACCCGCTTGTCTTCAGACGCATGTACGTGACGGGCCCCATTGCCGAGTCAAGGACTGCTTGCCATTGATTGCTACTGCTACTGCTACTGCTACTGCTACTGCTACTGCTACTGCTACTGCTACTGCTGTTGCTACTGCTGTTGTCACTGTCCTTCTCAGTCCCATGACTCCTACACCCGATCGTGGCCAGCGCAGTCTGACATTTGCCTTCTCGCAGAATTGCCCATCCCGACGAAGCGGCGCTATGGCACGACATGGCAGCGATCAAGCTGAGCATCATGCAGCGTATGGACAGTGCCTCCTTTCCCGTGCGAATCTGCTGCGTCAAGTTCTTCCAGAAGGTTGTGCATGTCGAAACACCAGGCCAAGTCGCCGACCCACGGGTATGTCTCCCCCTCGAGAGAGCATTGCCATAACACCGAACCGACTGATCTGACTCACGGCAGCGCCCCGAACTCAATGAAACCTCGATTGCGCTTGTGCCACGAAGCCATCCGCTGCTGAACCTTTCACAGCTCGAAGCAGAGGCGTCTGGGCTGCTGGACCGCCTCCTCAGCGTCTTCCAAGACTCGACTGCGTAAGTGGAAAGGAGAGAGAGAGAGAGAGAGAGAGAGAGAGAGAGAGAGAGAAAGAAAGAGAGAGAGAGAAAGAAAGAAAGAGAGCGAGAGAAAGAAAGAGAGAGAGAGAGAGAAAGAGAGAGAGAGAGAGAAAAAAAGACTGACGACTCCCAGCGACCCGATCATCATCGATTCCACTCTCAACTGTCTCGCCGTCCTCATCCGCTCCCGCCCATCCATCGCCGACAAGATCCTGTCTGCCGTGCTCAGCTTCAATCCGCTCGGCACCGCCACTCAGTTGATGAGCCCGCGCCTGGTGGTCATCTTCAAGTCAATGGAGCGGACTACCAGAGCACTGCTGCGCTACATTCTCCGCTCGATGCCCAACCACCCGATGGAGCAGAAAATCCACGTCTATCTTGGCCATCTCCAGGCCTCCAAGGCCACCTTCTTTTCCGACAATCCATCCCTCAAACGCCCGGCTGAGCCCACAGATCCTCTTGCAGATGCCAAGCGACAGCGACTGGCAGTAGCTCCACCGCGATTCCCGCCCATGCCACCGCCGCCCAACACGCTGACGCAGTTGTTCACCTTGACCCCCGACCAGGTGCTGACCCAATTCGACGTCAAGTTGCTGCCGATCCATCTTGTGAACAGCTTGGTCGTCCTGCTTCTTGAGCACATTAACGAGCAAAGCCTGACCGATGCCATTGGTGGCATCAAAGCACGCCTCGACCAACTCGCCAAGGCCAGCCTGCCCACCCCTGTGCCCGATGTGCCTATGGCTGGGCCGACCGGCATTGATGATGACGACGACTACGACCCCGAGTTTGGACTTGGCGGCATCAGCAGTTCGGCTCCTGCACCAGAAACCGCGCTGGAGGAGCTGTCCGCTCCTGCAATCGACCTGGGGCCCTTTGAATTGCCCAAACCACCGCCGCTGAATGAAGCACAGGTCTATGATCTGCAGATGCAGACCGTTGACCACATGGAGGCTCTCGTCAAAGCTTCTGAACACTCTCAGCAGCCACCAGCACGGCAGAAGCTGGGTCTGAATCGCTTGGCAGCCAGTGCCAATGACCGCGATGCCTGGTTCACGATCATGGTGCGCCTGGCAACACGCGCTTCATCGAGCCTCCAAGTGTATGATGATCAGCTTGGCAATGGCACTGCAGTCAAGCAGGATCCTGAAAGCCGGCAAGAGGCCGATTTTGCGAACCGGATACGGCAGAGACTGTACGAGTACATCCTTGACGACTTCCGAGCCCACCTCAATCTCGCAATCTCGTGGCTGACGGAGGAATGGTACTGCGACCGCATCCGGCTAAAGTCCAACCCGGCTTTGAGCCATCTGCCCAACTACTCTACTTGGTCTTACCGCGTGCTCAGTGGCCTGCTGGTCTATCTGGATGCACGAGACAAGAACATTCTGATCCGATTCCTGTCGGAAATCCCAGCGGTAACCAAGGATATCCTCGACCTGGTCAAGACTCTGGCCGACGATCCCGAGCGCGTCAACATGTGCATCCTCGGATTCAAGTACCTGCTCATGCTGCGGCCGCCTGTGCGGGAACTGGTGCTGGACACGGTGCAGGAGCTGTGGATGAAGCCGGACGCACAAACCAAGAGCGTGACGACCAAGCTGCTCAAGGACTGGCGGCCACATCTTTTGGAACAACAGCCGCAGCCGCAGCAACAGGCTGCTGCTGTTGATGGTGATGGTGATGATGGCCGGGTGGGAAAGATCAACGGCTTGGCCAGCATCGTCAGTCCGCCCGTCGAGATTACGAGCTGAAGGAACGAACATTCTTCATTTTTAGATTCTAGCGTCCAAGTGTGGACATGACTGAATGAAAAAGAAACAAAAATAAAATGAAGCAGTCAGTCACACCTTTTTTTTCCTTTTCCAATGAAGATTGTGTGGGTAGATCTACAATGTGCATGCATCATCGTCGATTATCATTTTGAAAGGAAAAAAAGGAAAGAAAGTGCTAGGTAAGGTAGGACTGACTCGCTGTCTATGCATGCGGTCTATGTTCTATACTAGAACGCTTCCATTCATTCATCTCGTCTCGTCTTGATCCCCTGGTCCGATTGATCGATCGACTGGTTGGGTTGGTTGATTGCTTTTCTGCCTTCGAGGCACACACACAATCCATAAAAGAAAAAAGAAACCAAAGAAAAACAAGAATTCTATAATCTAGCCAGTCTTGTCGCCCAAGCCAACTCCAGTCGCCGCCGTAGCAGTAGAAAAAAAGAAGTGAAAAGTAGTTTCCAGTATACATTCGGCCCAATTCTATCAGGCCCTCAAGGTCGGACCCATATACATTTCGGCCATTATCAATTAGGGGGGCTGGTGCCAGTGGTCCGTGGTCCGTGGTTTGTTCCGATTGACTCCTCGCTATTTTTTTGTTTTGTTTCTTCAAGGCTTCGTCAATTGAGCCTTTCGGAAGAACTTCAGGTATCCGACGCAGATGGAGAGCTGGAAGGCTAGGCAGAGCCAGAATTTCCAGTCGAGGGAGTCGTTGTTGGCAAAGTTGGGCCAGACGCCGCTGTGGCGGATCTTGTCCTGGGAGGTGGCGCGGGCGGCGATTGTAAAGATGGCACCGATCATCTGGGCAGCCATGAGGGTGAAGGCAATGTGGAAGCGGGGGAGGGTCATGAGCAGGATCATGCCGAAGCCGATACCCTGCAGGCCGTCGAGCACGCCGAGCCAGAGCCAGACGACACGGCTGAGCAGGGCGCCTCCGGTGAGGCCGGCCCAGGGAACAAAGTAGGCGATGCCGCTGAGCGACCAGACCATCTGGCACCAGCGCGGCGCGCCCAGGCCGACGGCGAAGATGGCCGGTAGCCAGGTGTCCTCTCGCGACAGCTGACCGATGACAATCAGCAGAGCGGCCCAGATGAAGACGAAGAAGCCAACAACGAGGAGGGCGATGGCCCAGACGGGCGCGTGGTGGGTCGACCACAGGAAGAGCCAGTTGCGGTTGTAGGGCGCGCTCAGCCAGAAGCACTGCACCGCCACCATGTACCAGAACCAGAGCACGATTCCCTTTTTGCAGAGGGCACGGTAGAAGGACGGCACCGTGCCCGGCTGCTGGCGGTAGTAATCTGGAAGGCCGAGGTAGAGAAGCGCGCCGATGAGGAACATGAGCGCCATCAGCGGGAAGCAGACTGCTGGCAGGGTCGTTGGCCCCGGCACGCTCGAGCCGGAACCCGAAGCCAGCACGGAGCCCCAGTACCACATGAATGCGATGATGATCTGTTGGGTACCAGCGACGGCACAGGCGCGGAATGTCCAGATTGCGGTGGGTGTGCCGCCTTCGCTGCTAAAGTTGAGGGAGAAGTAGAGCGAGGCTGACGCTGAACCGGCGGTGTAGACGCCGGAAGCGACGTTGAAGATCCATGTCTTGTCGTGTGCACAGATGCTGAATCCCAGCAGGGCAAAGGTGACGCCAAAGAAGATAAAGGGTGCGGCCAGACAGTAGATGGCCTTCTGTACACGATATGCCAGCCACCAGCCAAACGAGGCGGCCACGTAGATGGCACAGAGCACATACAGCTTCGAGGACGAGTCGCCCACCAAGCCCATCATCAGAGTCAGCTGGTAGGGACTGGCGCAGAGGATCTGTCCAAAGGCCAGCAGGAAACAGTAGAGGTTCCAGTCGCCGATTTTGTACAGCAAAACTCTTCGACAGCCGCGCGGTGCCTCGTAGTCGTCGCCCAGCAGTTCGTCGTACTCGGCCTTCTCCTCGGGCGGTGCGGCTGGTGACCTTGCTGTTCGCGACACGCTGACCTTGCTGGAATTGCGCGAGATGTGCGGCAGCGAGAGAACCGACTGGTGTGGCCCGAGAGTGGCCGAGTGATACTTTGCGTACCATTCCTTCTCCGACTTCATCACAAAGCTCTCCACGCTCAGGCTTGTGACCGATGTCTTGGTGTTGAGGTCCTGCAGATTCTGAGTGAACCTGGTCTGGTACATCTTTCGCGAGTCGCTGAACGTTGGCACCACCGATTTCTTGATGCGGGCGGCAGGAGGCTGCGCAAGCATCTGGGTGAAACTGTACCGGTTGATATTCCGCCCTCGCTCCGATTCCTCGTTGTTGCCGTTGCCGTTGCCGCTGCCGCTGCCGTTGCCGTTGTGATTGTTGGCCTCGGAGGTGTCCAGCGACGCCAATGAAACCTCGGACCGGCATGTCATCGGCGTGAGGACGTGGGAGGCGAATGGAGAATTGACCGTTGAGTTGCCGCGAGATGCGAGGGTCTCATCGAGTGCAAATGTTCTTGATGACATTGCCGACAATGCACCAAAGCCGACCTGTTCGTTCGGCGGCGTAACAAGGCCACCAGAATCGAATGCGGAGATATCTTCTTCTGAAACCGATGAGGCGGCATCGGATGTCGTCGTCGTACCCGACTCTCTTTCGTCTGACGTGCTGCCTGCAGGACTCGGCAGCTCCTTGTTGGTGAGCCTTGTCCTCAGCTTCTTCAACGGGTCATGCTTGGCCTTCTGTTTGGCCGCCATTTCGATCGATCGGACCTGCAACGCCTCCAAGCCTGCCACCCAGCTGGCCACGGGAAAGCGCTGGACGGCCGAGTAGGCGCGCATAGACGCCCTGGTCTCACGGTCGGATGCAAGAGCAACATCGATTGCCGACTTCAGTTGGCTGACAAGATGCCTTGATGTCACAGACTCAACTGTGAACCACCAGCCCGGCATGTTGCCCAGGCCGCCAACGCGAGCACCAATGCACAGGGCGCCCTTGCGGCCGAACTCAACAGCAACCAGGCCAAATGGCTCGTCTCTTGATGGCATCAGCGCAAACTCTGCTCCACTGAAGAGACAGGGAGGGAGTTCGGTAAACTCAGGCTTGGAGAAGACACGTCGGGGATATTTGGCCATCAGTTTCTCCAGTTTGAGGGCAGCAAATCTTCCATACAGGTCAATGACTGGTCCAATGCACACAAGCTGGGTCTTTGGGTGCTGCTCGAGGACAGATGGGAAGACATCGGCAATGAGATCAACACCCTTCTGGACACTCCATCTCCCCACAAACACAAACAGGTCGGCTTCAGGGTCGACCTCAAGGCCAGCCCACTCTTGGGCTTGCTTGAGGTCTGCCGCATGCTGTCGCTCTTTCTCCGGGTCCACACTAATGTTCCCAAGCTTGAAGTCGCCGTCGAAAGGTGCGGTGTCTGAAGGATCTGGATTCGAGAGCGCGCCAATCTTGCGGAGGCCCCAGAAGATAGGGTATCTTGCCAGTGATCGCTTTCCATACTTGGTTGAGACTCCCACAGCCCCAAAGCCATCTTGGTGGATGCGCAAGTAGCTGGCCGCGGCGTGCAGCATATTGAAGACTTCGCCAAACTGCACATACTCCCGGATGATGGAGAGGTCCAGGTTGAAGATCCGAGACACGTCGCGACTCTGTTCCAATGTCTTGAGCGGCCACATTCCTTGGAACTCGGCATTGTGCAAGGAGACACACACAGGAATGGTCTGAGGGAGGAGGTAGAGTGGTGCGCAGGCGCCGTGGAAATCATTGATGTGGTACAGGTCTGGTTGCACACGCCGGCAGATTTCAGCAATGGACTGGTTCCAGATTGAGTAGTAGACCGCGCTCTCGTAGTCGTCCATGCGTGGAGGATACGGCTCGGCCTTGGTTCGCCGGCGGAAGACTGGAGCATCGAGCAGGAAATAGGTGATGTTGTCGATCACGTGCACATGCACCTGCACTTTGAAACTCTGTTCCGAGACCTGCACTTTGATTGGTCGCACTTCCGAGTCTGGCTCAAACGGGTAATCAACGCCGCCAAGACAGGGAACGACCCAAAAAAGTTTGTGGTGCCGAAGGTGCTTAGTCATCAGAGCTGCCATCACTCCCAGTCCGCCAATCTTGATCTTGACGTTCCATTCTTCGATCATGTACTCCAGAGTAGCAAGCAGTATCGTCCGAGGCTGTGACAGGGCCAGGACACCAGGCGAGACCGACGAAGATTCCTCCGACGTCGGCCTTGACGATGGTTGTGACTGAGGCGCTCGGAAAGAAGTAACGTTTCGGTATCCCAGCTTTCGGAGCCGATTTGTCTTCGGCTGGATGCCGACCTTGTTGAGCTTGACCTTGTAGAACACAACCCTGAATGCATACACGGCAAGGATGCCTGTGATGATGGGGATGAAGCACAGCAGAGCCATTGTAACCGCTTGGACCGCCTGAGAGCCGTGCGGGATCAGTTTGTATGAGTAGTTTCCGTCGTTGGCCTGGAGAATATAGCCAATGCGGCCGTGGGCTGGGGCTGCTGAAATGTTGATGACATTGTGTGAAATCGAGTTCGGCCACACAAGGTCAAGCACTCCGTCACGGTCAATGTCACCGTAAGCAGCACTCTTGTCGGGAAGGCCATCAGGGTTCATGCCCCACACATTGATGGTCACATTGGCCGGCCATTCGGTGAACAGATGAGAGTTCCATCTGCCCTCATCGTCTTGCTTCATCGGCATTTCAAATGCGCCGTCAAACCCCCATTGATTGAAGTCGCCGTTGACCCAGGCATGCGGCCATCGCCGAGCTGGTCGATCACTCCACTCGAGATCGCTGTGCTGCATGTGGTCACTGCTGCCAGTTGCCGCACTCCAGTACTGTAGCATCACATGCTCTCCCTTCCATTCTTGCGACTTTGTACCAGACCAGCTTTGCTTGTGGATGTTGATTCTCTCGCCCCTGTAGCTTTGCCACTTGCTCCAGGTGGTGCCCCAGTTTGTTGAGTAACGGACCTTGTCGGCACCTGCAGCTCGAGGGACCACGAACAGGGTTCCGTCCGAGTCCCTTTGCAACAGGCCGTAAGTGTAGTTTGAAGACTCAGGAAAGACCATCGGGTTGTCGAGTTGGCCAATTCGGAACATGAATCGATCACGAGCGTTTGTCCACGTAGCCCCGGTCGAGGAGGAGGCATTGTTGATTGTGTAGGTATGCACCCCGTTCGAGACATTGTCCAGTCTGGCTTTGAAAACCCATTCAGTTGCAGGCTGGGCAACGAATTCCGTTTCCCCAGGAGCAACTGTCTGGCACACGATGCTTGACAGGTTCAAAGCTGCAGTTTGGCCTGTGTGAGTGTCGGACTGTATGGTGAAACTGTTCGCGACCGAGTCACAGTCCATCTCGGTCGAGAAGTGGATTTCAATAGGAACAGACTCTTGTTGGTCGGGCTGAACAGTGGCCAGGATTCGTGAATCATGACTTGGGATGACCCCTGTTATGGCAGGTCTCGGCTCCTCCCACTCCTCGACGGGAACAAATGCCTTGAATTCCCAAGGCTTCATCGTAATTTGAGAGATGCATCCGTTCGGCACGGCATTACCCTCTAAGCCAAGTGCAAAGTTGGTGGCATTGAGAGTGTAGGTGTCGTAGGGATAGAAGAGATTCTTGACTGTCACACCTGTTGAAAAGGCAGATATCATGGCGCCGTCAGCCGATGAACTGTCGAGACTCGTACAGTCGAAATCATAGGTCACCGTTGTGTTTTCGTTGTGGAACAGCAGCCAGACTGGCAGGTTTCCATGAGGCTCGCCAGTGAAGTCTTGAACTGCCACGCTACGGCCTCGGTATACACTCCACATTCCGTGAGGAGAAGGCATCCCTTGACTTCCTCGCAGGTAAATGTTGTACAGCCGGGTCGAGAGAGTCGTGAGATTGAATCCATCATTAAGGACAGGGTACTGCTCGCGAAGTTCGAAGAATCGTTTGATGATGTTTCGCATGGGATGAGATGGATCTCTGCGGTCCAAGCTGATGCCGTCGTCGTAACATCCGTACCCAGAGCTGTTGAACGGCATGTCGACGTACAGTTCTTCGCCGAGATTGTAACAGCCGTGTAGTTGCCATGCTCGCTGGGACACCATCGGTGCTCTCCCATAGACATAGTCGGGGGCCAGATTTTCCAAAGTGTAATGCTTTTGTTCTTCGCCAAACATTATCATCGGTATGCCAGGCAGCTCGAGCGTAGTGACGAACATGCCAAGTAGCTGTCGTTCGGCACCATTGGCGAGAGCAGGCCAACGGAACACGTCTTGATTTGTTGTGCCAAACATATGCCGAGGGTCGAAAAGGCCGGAGTTTGCGTTGACAAAATCGTGTTCCGCCAGCCATCGGTGCCAGAAGTCTACCCAGTCAACGCCCTGAGAGCCCCAGGGGCCGTCAAGACCGAGGAAGCGGGTGAGTGAGCCGTAGATGTCGTAGTGGAAGGCGGCACCATCAAGGGCAGTGTTTCCAAAGTCTCTGATATAACCGTCTGCTTGGCTTGAGTTGGTGAAGACGGCAAGAGTCGAGTCGTCGAGAGCTTGGTCCGGCCTTTTGCCTCGTCCGAAATAGTTGGCAGCAAGTCGAGGGTCTGCGACAACTTCACCGACCATGAGAAAGTTCTCCTTGCCAAATCTCCGAGCACATTCTCTTTGATAGGTAGAAAAGTCGGCCAGTGCATCGAGGTTGACCTGCACAGCCTTGTCGATGCGAAAGCCGTCGATATCCAGCATAGAAATCTGCATGCACGACATCACCTTGATCTTTTCCAAAACATCTGGTCGCCACTCTCGAAGCCGATCTTGGACAGAAGCAAATCTCGAGAGCTGGTTGATGTAGCTGGGATAGGCGCCCGTTCCTTTGATGTCGCCATACATGTCGAATTCGCTGGCTCGACATCCCTGGAAGCCATCCATCACAGACTGGGTCTCAGGGTAACCATTCTGCGCCCAGATTGGGGGCATCTGGCAACTCTCATTCCAATCATTGCCAGGCTGGAAGTCATGATATCGTCGTTCGGGCTCTGTCCAGATGTATTCGTGCTCCTCATAGGTAAACTCGACGGTGACATTGGTGTATGGCTTGGCATAGGCAAGAAGGTTACCCATTGTCGAGACTGTGTTATCGAAGATGACATACATATCTCGTTTGTGGATTTCGTCAATCAGCACTCGCCAGGCCTCAATATCGCCGTGATGTTTATCGAGGAGGGTGAAATCCAGTGGGCCATAGCCGTCACACTCCCAGGGCATGTTCAGCATCATACTGCCAGTAAAGTAGATAGATTTGATGCCCATGCCCTGCAGGTAGTCGAGGTTTTCCAACACACCGACGGTATCGCCGCCAAAGCGAAATTGGTTGGACAGCCATTGGTGCTCGAAAACAGTGCCATTTGCCTCGTTGTTGCTTGGGTCGCCGTCAACAAAGCGATCAATGGTGAGGACATAGAATGGAAGACGCCAGTTTTGGGGCGAGGGCATGAACGTGTGGTTATCCCATTCGCCCCAGTAGTCTACGGGCCGCGTAGCAGTCTGGTTCTGGTTCAGGTTGTAGGCCACGAACTCTTCCTCGTACCGCAAGGCCTGGACAGTACATGCCAGTACTGCCAGCAGCACTCCACCGCTTGTCCAGCTTCTCATCTTGACACAGTGCTTGCTCCAAGGCCGGGATGTCGTGAACCTCGAGGAGGAGTTGTATTCGGGGCGGCTCACACGGCCATCTTATCACCGTGCTCCGTCGATGCACTTCCATATCCACCCCATATCCCATTCTAGCACCCCTGAGCATTCGCTCAATCCTCCGCCGGGTCCAAGGTTGAAGCCATTCGGACAGATCTGCCCTCATGCACCTAGTCTGCCAGATCCGACGCCACACTCTGAGTGGGACTGACTTCGGGGATTCTGGCAATGCAGCCAGCCCGTTTGAGGGCGGCATCATAGAGACGCTTAGAGCCAACATGGCTTGCGGGTGAATCAGTGGTACCTTGACTTAGACAAGACAAATGGGTGTCCAAGCCAAAAGAGAAACTAGCCGGGATTGCAGCAGAAGGAAGTATCGCTGAGGATTTCCCAATGTGACGGTTTAATTTTGGTCAAGGTTCAGTTAAGCTTTGTTTAGTGCCATGGCTGCTATTTCTTCTCCAATCAGAGAGTGAATTAAAAGTGCTAGAAAGACCGACCATCTAATCAGAGCTTGCAGAGGGCCTGAGAAATCTTGACTGCTGATTTGGCGCCGCGCCTCACTAAATCCACACGTAAGCGGCCTTGACGCCTAGCATTTGTTTCATTTGTTGGACGACCAAGGAACAGAAGAAAAGCCGCCGTAACTCCGACTAGCCAAAAACAGCTAGTTCCAGCTCTGGGGAACTCTTAATTCAACAAAAAATTCCCCTGGGAAGTACCGGTAGGACTCTGGCACAGACTAGGATCTCTCGGCCGCTCGGACCAGGATCTCTCGGCCGCATCGTCCAGGGTCTTCCGGCCACATCCTCCAGGAATATGCAGGCTAGCCTTACAGGGGTCTCCTTTAAAGTTGGATACGAAGCGCCGTTGATGCCAATGAAGCCCCAGCCAGCCATTTCAGACACACAGCTTGAAACAAGGTCATCCATAACAAGGCTGCGACAGCCCGACGTTCTGGTACATGAAGGTGCGACCCACCGCTGGCGTGATCCACTTCTGGTGAGATCCACAACTGCCAGCTTTTGATACACGTACACCACGTGGGATGGTGAAGTGTCAGTGAGCTGTCAGTCTTCATTGTCATTCTCAGGACGCGGGATACCACCACAAGGTCGCGCTTTCCATTCGCACGACTGGCTCCTCCCCCAGCATGAGCATGGAGACATGTGACAGAAGAGGAAGTCACGAGCGAAGCCGGAAGTTAATGTTGACCCGATTTCTCCGGACCCCGTTGCGGTTAGCCTTGTACCAACATGCCTAATATCTGACCTTGGTCTACCCTTCACCATCAAGATTGACTGATGCCTCTGGCTGGTGCAAATAACGGCTGAACATTCTCCATCCTTTTGCCCTAGTGCATTTTGCTGGATCAGATTTCTTTTCCTACTTTTTTTTTCAATATTTTTGTTTCTCCTGACCCCCACAAAAGCTGCTAACTGCTACCCGCAATGCAAAACCCTACACTCTTCCAGGCCTGGGAGTGGTATGCCCCTGCTGATGGTCAGCATTGGACGCGCCTGGGCCAACTGATTCCCGAACTCAAAGCCCTTGGAATCGACCGCATGTGGCTGCCTCCTGGGTGTAAGGCTGGCTGGGAGGGGAGCAATGGCTACGACGTTTATGACCTTTACGACCTTGGCGAGTTTGACCAGAAAGGCAGCAGGTGCACCAAGTGGGGCTCAAAAGAAGCTTTGATCGACATGGCTGGTGTTGCCGCGCAAGCACAGATTGATTTACTCTGGGATGCTGTGCTCAACCACAAATCAGCCGCAGACTACACAGAAAGATGCGCCGCTGTCATTGTGGACAAAAATGGTGGGAATATGCATCTGTAGGAGCAGACCACACTAGCTGCTAACTCTGCAAGTGCAGACCGCCTTACGGATATCAGCCCTGTGCACGAAGTTGAAGTCTGGACGGGCTACGATTTCCCCGGCCGCCAGGACAAGTACTCCACGTTCAAGTACCACTGGCACCATTTCAGTGGAACAGATTGGGAGGCTGGTCTGAAAACAAATGAGTCTTTGTACAAGTTTGTTGGCCCTGGCAAGCCCGGATGGGCACTCGACGTCGACAATAGCTTTGGCAACTCTGATTACCTGTGAGTACTGTACTCCCCAAGCCCCTGCAGCAGGGTAGTACAGACCTGATAAGGGACAGCATGGGTAATGATCTAGACTACTCTCAACAGGAGGTAAGAGATGATATCCATGCCTGGGGTGAGTGGATCGTCAAAGAGGTAGGCCTCTCTGGATTCCGTCTTGATGCAGTCAAGCATTTCTCCCACAATTTCCTCAAAGAGTGGATCCAACAGCTCGATTCCAAGTTCCCGGACCGACGCCTGTTTCACGTTGGCGAGTATTGGCGCAATGATACTAATGTCTTGAGACCGGTGGTTGAGCTGATGGAAGGGCGCCTATCACTCTTTGATGTCCCATTGGCATGCAATCTGTCCAAGGTGGCTGCATCTGCTCCTAATGCAGACCTTCGTGAGGTTTTTGAAGGCACCCTCTCCAGGCACTGTCCTGCCCAAGCTGTGGTGAGTACTACCCTGACCAATTAAGCATCGGTTTTGACGCAGGTGTGCGGACTTTTGTTATCAACCACGATACACAAGCCCGGTATGAGCGAGACCATGAGGTTGAGCCTATCCCCTTCTGGTTTGTTCCCCTCGCCTACGCCCTCATCCTCCTGCGTGCCGACATGGGCTATCCGTGCGTCTTCTACGGCGACCTCTACGGCATTTCCGGCGACTGTCCCCAGCCCTGCCACCGCCAGTTGCCGAGACTAGTCATGGCCAGAAAGCTGTATGCATATGGAGAGATGAGAGATTTTGGTGACTGTGCGACAACACTTGCCTTTACGCGGCTGGGCGACGCACGCCACAGCAACGGGACGGGGCTGGCAGTGATGATAAACATTGGGAACACCTGGGCTAGTCAATTAATGCAGCTTGGAAATCACTGTGCTGGTGAAACTTGGACTAACATCCTAGACCCGACACAACAGGCGGTGGTGATTGATCGACATGGTTGGGGGGACTTCATAGTCGGAGCGAGGAGTCTGGGCGTTTGGGTCAATGAGAACGCAGCGAACAGACAAGAGCTTGAAGGGCTCACCGTCTGATGATGTCATGGTGAGACTTGGGCTTGCGCACGAGAGGAGGACACGTACCCATGATGGGCGCACAACTTTCTGAGACTTTGTGCGGCGTAGCGACCTTGGCAGGGCCTTAGGGGCTCTGGGTGTGGCTTGGCATGACTTGGCGCGGCCTTAGCGTTACCACAATGGTGTGACTTGGCATCGTTCAATTTCCCCTGCAGCACATCGGTTATCTCTCTCCGAAGGTTGCACCACCAACATTTCTTGCGGCACACGGAGCTCGGAAGATAAGTCCATACAGTATAATCCGGCGGAGTTTTCGCACGTGCTTCGGGTATTAGGTCGCATGGCTTAACCCACAAATCTACCCCCCTTAGTGCAGGAGTTTCGGTACTACATGTATGTATATGCACGGCACGTCTATCCGCACCTGGTCCCTTGTACTGTAAGTTGAGGAAGCCTGGCCTGGCCCAAAGTCTCTCTACTTGTCTTGCTCTTGCCTTGCCAGCAACATGCCGGGACAACGCTGGCTGCCAAAGCTGCACCCTCGACCCCAGTCCCGATCCTCGGGCCTCCGCTCTCAGGACCACCTGTATCCACTTGCGTGAGTAATAGGTTCACAGTCATCAACCACTGTACACGGCCGAACTGATGAAAATTGGAGTAGAGTTCTGAGCTCAAATCTAGCCAGCATCCATTACCAAGAGGAGGACTTGATAGGACGTGAGAAGGTGTTGCATATGCCTAACTGGGCTTAGGGAGCTGCTTTACAGCAAATACAGTATGCACAGCATAAGAGCAATGGCCTACCGCGGTAAGTACGGACCTTGCACCCCAACCTGCAATAGGTAATAAAATATAAAATATAATGATCGATGATTAATGTTGGGGCACTGACAGCGGAAATAGCCGTACCGGTTTTCCGCTGGCCAATGTGACAGCCAGGTCTTCTCCGCCTCAGCCATAGGATGCCTAGGGATTGCAATCTTCAGGAATACGGCCAATCGATATGCTTTTGACAGACCTTGATACGAATTTGCTGTTGGTAACTGATTCCTTTCCTCTTCGTCAGAGCCCTCCAGACTCACTTTGTTCTGGACATCGGTGATCTTGCCATCTCAGTGCCACTTTGTTGCTACCAATCGCATCTGTCAAGTACATTTCCTTTCCTCTACCATTCCAGGGCAATTGCAAAGTCAAACTACAAAACTTGAGACACTGTTCCGGAAATAGAATATATGTTGATCACCTGATCAAGCTGTCCGCCCCAGCATCGTTTGTAAGCTTAATACACAGGATCTACTGTAGTCTTGCGAGATAATTATGCTCACAAGGACAAGAGATTGCACAGCATGACAGATTGTTTGCCCCCCCCCTCCCCCCACCTCCAACGTCGAGCACTGGAGCCGTCGGGCCTAAGAAAAGCGTCGCAAGATGCATCGATAGTCAAACCTTCAACCTTCCTGATATTCTCCCTTTACGAGCATCCTTTGCAACTACTTTCAGGTCAGATTTAGACGTCCCCAAATTACCTGTGTTATTATTAGCCAGCTCCTCGCGCCTCGGGCTGTCTTAGTGTCTTGGTGAGAGTCCACACGTCTCCACGTGATTCAACGCCAAGACCTTTCACTGACCTTCTCCGTATCAACGGCTTTAACAGAAATGCCTGACGTGCTCCAGGACAATCAAAACCTCCCGTTTAAGCAATGTAGTTACCTACATGGAACGGCCAATCAGAAACCATCCATTCGGTTTGAGTTCTTCATCGAACGCTCATCTCGACCAAGAACCACAATAATTTCCCCTCAAAATCGGCCCCCGCGTGAACCCCCATGCCACCAGGGTAAAATGCAAGGCCTTACAACAGGACTGGTGGCCTGAGAGCTGCTTCTGGTAGTTCGCTGAGTACCGGGCAGAATGTGAGAGAACTTTTTCCAATGCCAACAGGCTTCGGCATGACAGCATATGCGCGCTGCGATCGCGTGTTCGTGGAAGGCTTACAGAAAAGGTGCTGAGTATCCCTTCCTGCAGCACCACAGAACAAGAAGCAAGGGCACCGAGCACGAGGCCAGGGCCTAGCAATAACCTTTTCCCATTTAAGCAAGTCGCTGGACAGATAAGAGTCAGGGTCTCGAGAGAAATATCTTGTCGTCCTTGTTCAAGGCTGTCTATTTGTTTGATAACTTCGATGGCAGCCAAACTTACTTAACCTTGCTGAGTATCTGATTGACAACAGGGGTGATCCCTTTACTTTTCCAGGTCATACCAGCTTTTTGGATTTCCGCTGTTCAAGCATTATCATGCTGCTGCAGGTAATCAAGCAGTAAGGGATAGCCTTGGGTCGTTTGGCAGACTTGAATCTTCTCTAAAGCGATAGCATTCAAGGCGAATACAATCAGGCCCATCTGGCCTGACTGGCATTTTTTCACGCAATTCAGATATTGCCTGGGATAGGCTTACAGGGCAAACACCCTCGCGCAAACCAGAGACAATCGGATACTGGAATCCAATTTATTGAATGATGAAACTTGTGCATATTAGGGATTAACTTGGTCAATATGAATATCGGCAAAGGGCTCCGATATATCGACATGGGCCTATTCCAGGAAAGGTTCCAATCTGCAAACTTTCCGCAGGTCATAATGAATAACTTCAGTTCGATGCACTCATGGGACGCCTTTCATCCATGGAGCCCCCACTTTACACCTACACACCCACCTGCATTCTTCGAACGGTCATGTAAAGCAGCGCAGCACGTCTTTATTTTGGCACTTCAACAGAGCAAATCGGGTCCCGTCCGGCACAGGTTTGAATGCTTGGATGCACGACACACAAAGGGCGGCAGACGACATACACATCTCACCCGCACTGGGCATGATGTCAGATCAAACATCTTGCCAGGTTCCTTCGCTCCATTAGCATCCGTCGCTCAGCACCTTGGCTCAGCTGCCAGGCCACATTGTACAGGTCAGGCACGAACTCTTAATACTTGTGTTGGATCTGAACGTCATATCATTAAAGGTTCCCAGTTCATGAGGAGGTGGATGAGATGAACAAGCGGTTGTGTCAGCTGTGCGAGGTTAATGAATTCAAGGACGCAATGCTGATACATCAATGCAAGTGCTAACACTGTCTTGCCAACGAGGATGAATAGGAACAGCAACGAGACTTAACAACACTCACTCTGCATCTGTCCTCTCGAAATCGACAAATGGAATCCCTCATCTACAGATGATCGACGCTGAACTCGGACTTTCTTCGCGATAGTTACGATATCGATCTCTATCATCATGAACACGGTGAAGGCCACCGCTGCGCCTAACTCGACATCCAAACTGATGTTGTCCATTGCCCTGTCGTCCACCACCGCTCAAAGGTCCGATTCCATCTGTGTCTCAAACTGTCTGCAACATTTTAATTTTTCGTTTTAATTTTTTTCTTCTTCTTTCACACTTCTTACTTTGCCAAGAATGCGGTTGCTACTGAGTTACTAATCACTCCAACAGTCGAGGTCAACTAACTACGCCGCCGGCGCCACCCCAGGTCAGACATACTGGTCACTTGCAAGTGTCAATCCTGCCAATCGCGCCGCAGCTGCCCAGATCTGAACAATCTCAGCGCGGTAATCCATCGACATCAACGTCCGGTATGACACATAGATATTGAATATCGATGCGCAGATCAAATGACACCCCAACGTGCTGTCACTGTTCCTTACGTCACGCGACAAGGGATTACCATGTACGTTATAACCTCTCGTACTAATCGTGCAGATTGCTCGCACAACGATTTCCCCCGCTCTCATGTATGGAATCGCGGTCAACAGCGATGCCAAAATTGCCATACCTCGATCGCTCACCTCTCTCCTCCATTTTCCTTCCCCCTCCCCCTCTTTTCTTTTTTTGGTATCATCGCAACAACAGGCACGTTACATTACCACGCCCATCCACCTGGCTTGGCACGATCGGTCTTGTCTTGAGCAGATTTGCAAGCTCCCGACAACGACGACCCATGTCTGGTGCGAATGCGACTGTGGTGTGCGGAACGCGCATATGGTTTCGAAGACGAACAGGATAACCAGGTTTCCCCCACCCCCACTACCACCACCCACCCACCGCCCGCCATCCACCGCCCAGGACAAAGTGCGGAAGATGATCCTGGCACGATCATTATTCCGTGTTACGATCGATTGTACAGGAAGAGGCTTCTGGCTTCGCCCGTTTCTCATGGTACCACTTGTTCTGGTCACATCCTGTTGCGCTGTGTGTGTTTCCCAATGTGACTCTCTCGCATAGCCTTGCTTGCATACAAGCAGTTCGTTCGACAACAACGAGCATGACGAAGAAGAGCACACGGCCAGGCCTCCTTCCCACACACAGGCAACTGATGAAAGGGGGTATGTATCCTATTAGAAGCACCCACTTGCGCGACAGGTTTAATCAGCTGCAATACTCACACCACAGGGACAAATGGATAGATACAGTGTCAAGGATAGTCACTCAAATAGTTAATCCACACTGTTGTTGATGATCCATATATATTGTCAGGGGTTGTAGCCTGGTCAATAATGCCAAGACCCCATACCCCCTTACTGCCAAACCAAATCTGGCATTAACTTATGGGAAGACGCCTCTTGCGAAGGACTCCAGTCAACGAGAAGCTTCTCTTGTCAAGGAATACATGATAATAATCTGAGAATTTTGTTTCATGAGCTAGCGACCAACCTGTCATAAGATTCAACTTGATGCCGAATCTCAAGCACTAACTTTGGAAGCTCGATTGTTGCAATTTCTCCTTGAGATCAAAGTCAAATACCAGATTTCCTCCGTTATTTGAATTGCCTAGCTTGTTCTTCAGTAGTTGATGAAGCCGACACTGCCAGAGCTCGATGTCTGAAGGGTCTACTTCCCTCATGAGAGCAGCTCTCGCCTTCCCCGTGCTGAGATACTCGTCAACGTCGGTTAGACTCGTGGCTTGGGATTTCATTTCGTCAAAATCTACGGAAGAATCCAGCACCGTGATCCACTGATGTGTTGCCAGGCCTGCAGGGATCAACTCAAGGGGGGTTCCTATGGATCGAGTTTCTTTAATTTCCGGTCTTGTCGTCTTTGAACAGTCCTTGTCTGCTTCTTCTCGATTTGGTCGCTTCGGTTTGCCAGGAGTGAGGTACCCATCCCAAAGATCGGACTCGGACATCTTGTGTGCGTTGAGCTCTTCCGACAGTTTTCTGGCATGGTTAGGTTGACCCCTTGTGCACACCTGGGCTCTGGTTTGGTATTCAGGTTGGCTGTTCCTAGGTGATTGGGGAACAAAATTCCGTGCATTTGGGGCTTTCCCAGAGACTGATCCCAAGTCTTGCTGATGCTCTATGTCCCCCTTGCGTCGCACCGGTAAGCGATGATTCAGGATAGAACCAGCCGACGCGAATGGCGGCTTAAATGGTTTCTGTTGCCCAGAATTGATCAGGGTCCCTTGTTTTTTGAAACCACATGTCCCGGCCGGCTCCTGTCGATTAGAAGTGTTCGGGGTTGGTTCGAATAGCATAGGATGCTGGATAGGAAGATGGGATCTATCGTTAATGGTGGAGGCACGGCCACCATCGGCCTGTCCAATGCTGAGCGGTTCCACAACACCTTTCTGCTGTGTCTTGCTCCTTCGGTGTCCATAAGAATCGCCAGTGGTTGCTGGCAAAGAGGCTCGTCCCAATCTAAAGAACTGCTGTCCACCAGCGGAGACTTGAGAGTCTGGCAACTTGATCAAGTCCTTCTTGTCTTGCCCGAATGAAGGCCTGTTTTGCCCGTTGTATACCCGCTGATCAGACAATAATGGTTTGTTGACAACAGGAGGGTCTCTTATCCCCTCATGACGAGGAGCTTGAAGGGGCATGCCCTGTGAAGACGGCCCGAAATGCTGGAACTGAACACTACCTCGTATTGGGGACGTTGCAGGACTTGGTAGTTGACCCTTGGTCAATTTAAATACTTTCTTGGTGGAAAAATCAGGAGCGAGGTTAGTTTCGACACTATCCACAGTGCCCGCTTCTTTGCAGGAGCCCAGGTTTTTCTGCGGCAGGACGATATTCATTTTCGCAAGAGTCCATGGATTGTTGGTGGACATGTCTGATGATTTGACCTCACTGAGACGTGAATGCGGCTGAAGCTGTCCCAGATAACCAGAGTCAGCTGCAGAAATATTCAAGGACTTATGTTGTCGTGATGGTAAGGGGGCGGCATAAGATGAACCGGCAAGTACCTCGATGGGGTCAGTCATATTTGATCCTTGATCACTTGTTGTAATTTTTCGCGGCGTAGACAGGTCTATGGAAGGCACATCTGCTTGGTTGGTGATTTTTGCCACTGGATATTTAAGGGCATTCCGGCCCAACGGCGCTTCGCCATACACATAGGTTAACAGTTGCTCAAACTCTCTGATCAGGGTGTCAGGTTCGAGGAAGAGTACTTCATCCTTGGCAGGTTCAACGTTGACATCGTAGCTACCTGGTGGGCAGGTGATCTTAACATACAGGAAGGGCCTCGATGGAGCAGATTTCAACTGAGCTTGTTCGCAGAAGTTGCGTAAATACTTCTTGTAGAGTCGAGAGAACTCTCGCATTGTCCCCTTTTCTGCACTGAGCGGCCGTCCGTCGACTGAGAAATACTGGTCTGAGCCAGTGGCTTGGTGTAGATCTGACCATGTTAGAAAGCATCGGAGGAGGGTTGTGAGGATATTTACCGGGCGAAGGATCCAAGAGAAATACTTGGAGTTTGAAACGCTTGTCGGGGCAGTTGGGGTCGAAAGAGTTACATATCGTGAGCTCCTTGCACAACGAAGACACATCCCTTCCAACAACCTTTGCTGCGACCTCCGAAAGTGACGCTGTAACTAAACAAGGAGCAAAGAAAAAGTTCATCTTGCCATCTTTACTCTTCAGTACCTTCAGGGCAAAGCGAATGTGCGGCTGAGCCATGGCATATGAGTAAAGAATGCTCCTAATACAAATGAGGGACTTCATGACGGCTTTGATTGCAAGGTCTCTGCGGACAGGGACATTTGATAGAAAGTTCTGAATACGGACGGTGGTACCGACAGAATGACATACTGATTTCGAACTAGACCGTACGTAAGAGAAGGGCACAAACAAGCAGCGCACCTAGTCATACCTCAATAAGTTGCCTTCGCGCCCATACTGAAGAGCAGAGCCAACCATCTCACCATCTGTGCGGGTCGTTATCGTTACTGAGTCACTCAACTGAGCCAAACTAGCTAGAGCTTGTCCACGAAATCCAAGGGAAGTGCCACCGAGGGCACACAGGTCTTCAACCGTTCGAATTTTGGAAGTATAGCCAGGCTTACAAAGAAGCAGCCGGTCTTCAACATCGACTCCAGTGCCATTGTCCCTGACTTGGATGATGTCTAATGCATTTGAGGATATCTCAATGCAGACGGTGCTCGCATGCGAATCCAGAGCATTGTCAATGAGCTCCTTAACCACCGAAGCAGCATCATGGAGCACCAGGGATGATGAGATAGCTCGACGGGTATCCGCAGGCAGAGAAGCAATGGGCATAGCTCGATTGGGCCGGTAGAGGTATTTGGATGTTGAAAGAGGGACTTTGTATGACTCAAAGCGGTTGTGGCCCAAGTTTCTTGGCAGGCACGGGTCGCTCCTGACTCTGTTTGTCAACAGAATTTGGAGTTGCCTTTCCCGGACTAGGCTTGCTGGCCTCTGGAGCCAATAACGACAGCGATTCCATCCAAAAGGTGGCGGTGACCTCCTCCTCGTCCCTCGAAGCCTTGCGGCGAGTCGTGTCCTTATCTTCATCAAGCTTGGCATTAGAGTTAAGAGCCTTGGCCCGAAGTCTTGCACTTCTCCGAAGAGGCTGATGTGGGCTGCTGAGCTTGCTGGCCTCAGATTTGAACCTCGTCCGCATCTCAGGTGTTAAGACGAAATCATCTGGTTTCGGTAACGGCTTGCACAACTCTTGAATTTCCTTCTCCTTCGTATTCTGCGCGATCAGCTTACCACCTACCGCAGCTTCAAACCGTACCTTGGCAGTCATCCATTTTGTCCACTTCTGTATTACCTGCTTGACATGCTGCTCAGTGGTTGCGAACCATTCATTGTGCATCTGTCCGCATTGGCAGTCCTGTTGTACCACTCTGTACTCTTCTAGTTCGGCATGGATCAAATGCTCCAGGCGTTTAACATTAACGACTAGTGTCTTGGAGGACAAGTCTCGATCAACGCAGTCTTGAGCGGGATGCTTGCATTTTGTTTGCCACTCGTGGAATCTGGTTTGGACATCTCTTGTTGTGTAGCCAATTTTAACTTTTCCAAAGTTGCCTGGATACCAATACACGTACACGTAGCCAGACGTTAATTCAGTCTTGGTCATAGGTTTTTCAAGAGCGTCTCGAATTAAAGTCGAAGTTGACTTCTTGCGATGGGTCGTAGGACAATAGGGTTCGAAGATTGGTCTTGTAGCGGGGCCGGCTTCTTTGGACGCAGGAGAAACAAGTGCAGTCTTAGATGGATGGTTTGGACTGTGACCGGTGGGTGTGTTCGTACATGCTCGCAAGTTGGTCACTGTGTAGTTAACAATGGCACCAGAGGGAAAGCTTGGCAACACGGACACCGTAACAGGCGATGCCATGATAGGTTGCTGAGCGGCCGTGGGTTTCCGAGTGGCCTTCGATTCGCTCTTGGATTCTGATACGGGTGGGTCTGCAAATCGTATCTTCCTGCATTCCTCGAACGTTATAGTCGTCGGTGAAGATGAAGAATGCAATGAAACACGCAACGAGTGCTGGAATGTGATGAATGGCGGTGTATCCCAAAGCTCTGGCTGCTCTGATTTGACTTGAACATGACGGGAAGATCTGTTAAGTGATCGGATGGGGCTCGGGGTTGAAGGAGGAGGTGCTGTGGCCGTTGGGATAGCTGAGACGGCGGCAGATGAGGGACGTTTTGGTGTTGGAGTAGCCATATCTAACAACTGTGATGAGATAGATGGGCGCAGGCAACAAATGTGAGGAGATGGGCGCAGGCTGGTTCAACATAGATCATCTTTGGTAGTAAGAATCCGAGCTGTAGATATACCCAGGGCTGTGCACGGGACGTTCTTCAGATCCATCTTGAGCTGTGCAAGGCGCATTCAGTCTTCAGCAAGGCGCATTCAGTCGTGGGGGGTGAGACATCGCTTAGGGATAGGACCAGTGGCTGTGGTGAATTCTGGACGGTAAAAGACAGCCTGCATAGCTTTGAGGCAGCCATCAAACTGACTGGATGATAGCCGAGTTACCTGCATAGAAATGACGTGGGCTGTACTCTCAGCCTTGCGTCCCGAAGATTTAAGTTCCTCAGCCTGATGTGGTTAAGTCCAGCCTGATCGCAGGTTCCTTGGCGCATCCTCCAGAAGTTGAAAATAGGAACAGGGAGGGGAGATGTGCCTACTAACGGCAGGAAGACGCAGGAGGTTGAAAATAAAGCCAGGTAGGGAGATGTGCTTACAATATAAATTATACAATATGCAAGTTCAAGGTGAAGCAATTACATAGTAATTATTAACTTAATGATCCACCTTACTTTAATACTCCTTGAGTTGCCCCTATTAATGATCCACCTTACTTAATACTCCTAACGTTACCCCCTATTAATGGCCGACCTTAGTAATCTTACTTGCCAATCGCTTGGCAGCCCAAGTCTTGGGAACTAATTCTAGCCTTCACTCCACGGATCCTTTGCATAGGCCCAAGGACCATAATGACCAGCCAATGCAGGTATAGTGATGGACTTGCTAAAATCGCTATACCCGCCGTCTCTTCGCTGATTGCATTCCTCGCCTATTCTTCACAGTATCTCTTCAGTCACATCGAACCAGGTGCTCTTACACGAAGCCAAAGCTGGAAGTTCAACATATTTCTCGCTTGCCTATGGATATCATACGCACGGGCATGTCTGAAGGATCCTGGCCGAGTACCCAGGAACTGGGAGCCGGATGACAAGAATGGGGCGACAGCAAAGACGGCCGATTATGGAGGCAGATATCGATATTGCAGGAAGTGTGATGCCTTGAAACCACCCCGGTCTCACCACTGCAAGGTGTGCAAAAGGTAAGTAGGACATGACGGCTAAAGTCGATGCTGATCAAGTAGATGCATACCCAAGATGGACCACCACTGCCCATGGACAAGCAATTGCGTGTCGCACCAGACCTGGCCACACTTCCTCCGCTTCCTCTTCTACGCAACCACATCGATGATTTATCTGCAGTATTTCCTCTATATTAGGGCGTCTAAAGTATGGGAAGACCGCGACATGCCTTCATATATGGGACCATCAGCATGGCAGCTCGCCCATCTCTTCGCATTAATTGTTTTTAATTCCTTGACCTTGTTTCTAGTTGGTATTATGTTTCTGCGCTCGGTCTATTCCATGGCTACAAATGTCACCACCATCGAGAGCTGGGAGATTGAGCGACACGAGCAACTCTTACGGCGAGCCAGAGTTCTGGGTGGCTACCTGGATGGCCCGGACGGAATGAGGGTGAGGATCAGCCGTCACGAGTTCCCTTACGACATTGGCATTTGGGAAAACATCAGAGACAGCATGGGTACATCGAATATCTTGGCCTGGTTCTGGCCTTTGGCTGCGTCAATGAAAACAGACGGCTTGGCATTTGAAACGAATGGATTTGAAGAGCCTGGCCAGGTGTGGCCGCCTCCAGATCCAGATCGGATGCCCAGACTGGCTCGAAATCTGGACACCAAAGATGCGTTCGTCTATCACGAACACCCGGATACAGCAGCCGAGGTCGAGGCCTTCAAGCAGCGACAAGCAGCGGATCTAGCGCGCCGAGAGCGTGCAAATGGCGTCCAACGAAGAAAGGCCTTTCACCAGCGGTTCGATTCCGAGACTGCGCAACCCGTCGATGACGAGTATCTCGACGATACTGCTGCCGACTTGAGTGGTGAGGAGGGCTGGCAAGACTCCGGTGGTAATCGTCTTAGAGACTATGGGGTTGAAGAGGACATCGAGTTCTACGATGAGGACGACATACCAATCGCAGAGCTGCTCCGACGGCGGCGGCGAGAAGGGCAGAATTGATACCTCGGTCCGGTCCAAAGCTACGCCGAAGCGAGCTCTTGGTGTGGGGCACCCCCACCTTCCCCCACGAACAGTGGGTGACCTGTGGACGACTTCCTGGGCATCCAAACGGATGTTTTCCTCAACTTCCTCTCAGGCCACGCGCTTCTGAAGAGGTACAGCTATGCTCCACAATGGACGACGTGCTGATGGGGAAACGGTTTCTCCAACCATACATGACTCAACCCCGGAGACTGACCGGTATTGATCTGAAGCCCCCCACGATGATGGCCCCGCCCTTTGAAGACATCTCTTTCAGTCAAATCTTAGCATCTGTGGTCTTTACCATTCAAGGCTGATGAAGATAGAACTCTATCAGGTGTAGCTTACTACCAACTTCAACTCTCGTAGCTGAGTGTCTCATACCAGACTGTTTCAGCCAGCTTACAACCATGGCCAGTCAGACGTCTACGCCAACACGACGTCTGGTGCCGGGGATCAATGTACCCATGGTCACCTTCTTCCACCCCGACACCGAAGATCTTGATCTCGAGGCCACGGCCAAGCATGCAGTCCGCATGGCCAAAGCAGGCATGACCTCGATCACGACGCAAGGGTCCAATGGCGAAGCCGTCCATCTGTCACATGAGGAACGCAAAGCCGTCACGGCAGCAGCACGGCGTGCCCTCGACGAGGCCGGATTTACACATATCCCCATAGTTGTGGGATGCGGGGCACAGTCGACACGGGAAGCAATCCAACTATGCAAGGACGCAAAGGCCAGCGGAGGAGACTACGCTCTTGTGCTGCCGCCCTCATACTACAAAAGTTCGTACTCACAGTCGGACCTCTTGCAGTACTTCACCGACCTGGCGACGGCGAGCCCCATTGGCATTCTCATCTACAACTATCCGGGTGCGGCGTCTGGGGTTGATCTCGACAGCGACACCATCATTGAGCTGGCCAAGCACCCCAACATTGTCGGCTGCAAGCTTACATGTGGCAACACGGGCAAGCTGGCACGGATTGCCGCCGCAGTTGATGCAGCAACGCCAACCCGCGAGGGGAGTGGCTGGCTGGCTTTGGGAGGTAGTGCTGATTTCACACTACAGACGCTGATTGCGGGCGGCAGCGGTATTATCACGGGCCTGGGCAACATTGTACCCAGAGCGTGTGTCCGAGTATATGATCTCTACAAGGAGGGCAAGCTAGAGGAAGCACAGAGGCTGCAGGCCATCGTGGCAGGCGGCGACTGGGGGGTCATTACAGGCGGCGTGGTCGGTACTAAGAGTGGGCTGGAAACAGCCTTCGGGTACGGCGGTTTTGCCAGACGACCATTGGGCAGGCCGAGCAAGGAGCAGGAGAAGAGATGGAATGCCATATTAGCACCTGCTGTCGAGGTAGAGAAGGAGCTGAAGGATAAGTTCTGAGGATGAGAGAGGGGAACTTGCAAAGGGACACAAGTCGCTATTCATTGCGAGTTGCTGACAGATGGTGATTCTAATGAATTGATCGAAACCGAAGCGATAGTATACACTAGAAGCTGGATCGATGCCTTCCCTCTATATCCATTTCCAAAAGGGTGTTACCATGACGCTGCTCAAACAATTCTTGCTCAGAGTGTTGGCTCAGAGCTACAAACTCAGAGGGCATCGGTGGAAGAAGCCGGTGCGTAGGTAGCGAAGACTCAATAAAGAGGTCGGTATGGATTGACCTTCGCCTTGGTGTCATCCCCTGCTTAGCTGGCGCGAGAATACAGACAAGGATGAAGAGCCTCATCTATCGGCCTCCAGCCACTGTGAACCAATGAAGCCGCCATAGCCAGTGGCAACCTCTCTGTTTGTTTCGAGACACGAGCTCGAATCAAGTCGCGTTTTCCGACGCGTCTGGCTGATGTCGCGGCACTCCACCACGCTGTAACTCCCACTATTGTCGCAGGTCTCGCAGCGCTACTTGAAAAACCTGCCGACCATGTTGCCCGCCAAGGTACGTGCAACACCAGATCCGTAGAAGGAGGCGCCTGCAATTCTCGACACCTGGCTAAACTTGTCGCAGCGAGAGAAGGCTAGGGTGTTTGTGACAGTCAGGACAAGAGCGATGACTGTGTGCTCATGGTTAGTCTATCAGAACCAGCTTGGTATTTAAGCCACAACAGCAGTGATGAAGGAACATGTAAATGCGCGTGTGGTAGAAGACTCACCATTCGTTACTAGCCAAATCACCCTCTGCAGCCTGATCAGGGCCAAGATTGCCAGTCCAACCCACAGCACAGGGACCAGGTACATGGCTAGCCAAAAGAACCTCTTGTCTGTTGGATTTGGAATTCTACCATCAGGTGGGCTCTCAAAGACCCAAGTGCTGTCGCCCGTGGCCGTGTTGACTTCATTCCACCACCGCAGTCCGACCAGCCGTCGCCCAGCAATGTTTTTGGAGTAGTAGAAGTCGATGCTTAGGAGCAGGAGCGTAAGGATGAAGACAAGGACGAAATTGCGGATGAACAAGACGCCAAAGAGATACATGAGAAGCGCCCCTGCAACCGCGCTGGGTTAGAGGTGCCTCGGCCAGTCAACAGGGATGATGGGGACGTACCAATGCGGAAGCCCAAAAAGGTCAGCAGCGTGATGGGGTGGGCCGACAAGCGCCAATTAAGACTGCCGGGCTCGTTGTTGTCCGCCATTGTGAGGGAGCAGTGAGAGGTGCTCTCAGGGACGTGTCGAAGGCATAGAGAGCGCAGTCCAACGTGTTGCGTGTCTCAAATAGGGTTATGACATATGGCACTTCGGTGGGGCTTTGGTGCCCACAATGCAGTTTGCTGAACTCACAAGCCACTACATATTATCGGACTCAGTAGAGACTGCAACTTGTTATCGGATTCGGTAGAGACTGCAACTTAATATCGGATTCAGTATATTGCCAACAAAAACCCCAGACTGTATATGAGTCCGAAATCTACGAGGCCAGATATATAGGGAGTTTGATGTTTACATAAGCACTCTTGGCGCCAAGGCACCTCGGATATCGCCTCCGCCAGATCACAAGAAACATCGGGACAAAATGCATCAAGCACACAGCAGGATGCACCCATCACGGGCGGCTTTTGTCGAGGAGGAGCCTCAGGTAAGCAATTTTCCCAACTGGAGAGAACTTGCGTTCACAGCTGTCCTCAAGGCTTCTGCATCGCCCCGTCCATCTTTCGTCCGTCCTCTGGTCCTGGAACCTCACTAACCAGGATGGTGGGAGATAGGCTCAGCATGGAGGCGTTGACTTGGCCAACATCCGTACGCAACTTCCCCATTTCCTATATACTACCGTCCCCGACTAATGGCATTCCAGCAATCGATCGCAACTATGATCTTACCACTGGAGGAACGGGTATTGCGCCCGAGCGTGCTTCTGCTATTCTCTCCCAATTTGACCGCAAACGACGAGCGGCGCAGATTGCGGTCCCTACCGACGATGGCAAGGTTCGAGCAAAGCTGCGTGAAATGGGCGAGCCCATTACCCTCTTCGGCGAGGGGCCAGCGGATAGAAGAGACCGGTTGCGTGAACTGATGATGGACCAAGTTGAGGAGCAGGGAGAAGATGGTGCTGTTGATGTGCAGATGACCGACGCGGCTGAGCAGCCTGACCAGGAGGAGGAATTCTATACAGAAGGCATTCCAGAGCTGTTGGTTGCCCGGAGAAAAATCGCCCGTTATTCGCTTCCAAGAGCACAAGCCAGGATATCGCGGCAAAGACGAGAGAGCGCCATTCCCCTACGAACACACGTCAAGCATCGAAAAGCAATCAAAGAAAAACTGCAAGGATTTGAGCTTTTCGGTTCTCAAACTGCAAGCGAGCGGCCGGTTAGTATTACAAGGTTTGCCCCAAACGGCGAATTGATCGCGGCAGGAAGCTGGGCGGGCGGCATTAAGCTTCTTGATGTGCCAAATCTGGAAGAGAAGCGGACATTCCGCGGACACACTGGTATCGTTGGTGGTATTGCGTGGTATCCAGGTGCTACTCTCCCTTCGTCGACTGTGTCCCAGGACACCGTCAATCTTGCATCCGGTGCTGGAGGCCAGGGTGGAGCAAATCAAATCCATCTCTGGTCTCTGACTCAAGATACGCCTCTCTCGACACTTGAAGGTCACACCGACCGAGTATGTCGAGTCGAGTTCCATCCCAGTGGCCAATATCTTGCCTCTGCCTCATTCGACACAACCTGGCGCCTGTGGGATGTCGAGACGACGACAGAACTGCTACTACAAGAGGGTCATTCCCGCCAGGTGTTTGCTGTCAGCTTCAACACTGATGGTTCTCTGCTTGCAAGTGGTGGTTTCGATAGTATTGGTCGAATATGGGATCTGCGAACTGGCCGAACCGTCATGATTCTCGATGGCCATATCAGAGAAATCTACAGCCTGGATTGGGGCGTGGATGGGTACCGTGTTCTCTCCGGCTCTGGTGATGGCTGGGTCAAGTGCTGGGATATCAGACAGGTGCGCGGCATTGGCGGGCTCGGTGCACATAACGGAAATGTGTCAGACCTTCGTTGGTTCAAGGGAACCGATGCCGATATCTTGCCAACCACGGACCAGCACATGGGAAATGGGACAAGAAATGATCAAACGCCAAAGAAGGCAGGCACCTTCTTCGTTTCCAGTGGCTTCGACAAGAACGTCAATATATACTCAGCTGATGACTGGTCCCTGGCCAGACAGTTGAGTGGTCACTCTGGTAACGTTCTGAGCGTGGATGTCAGTCAAGATGCCAAGTGGATTGCCAGCAGTGGACACGATAGAACTGTGAAGTTGTGGGGCAGGCCTGATGGCCAAGGGATCTGAGCCGACAAGAGCTCTGGTACGTGGAATATCCAGCCATTGCGAGCCCTCAGCAGATTCGAGCCCTGGCTTTTGCTTTGATCTACACGCCGATCTGGACCCCTCTCCCCATCCCTGGAGCGAAGCGATCCCTTCCTGAGGGAGCAGGTGCACTAATGCAGCTAGAAATTCCCGACTATCTCAAGTTTCCCGATCTTGATTAGGCTCTCTGCGTCCACGTTGTTCCACGTGCGGCATCGACGACCAGGTTCATTCGAAGCTTGTTTTGAGAGTGTATTGAGTCAGCATGGCGGCCCAAAGATGCGGTAGCGTGTAACGATCAATATTTTGGATGGACAGCCTTCAAAACGCACTGCCACACAGACTCAGCAAGATGGGAGAACAAATTACAGCGGCAACTTTACAAATTGAAGAAGAAACGGTCTCTCAGAATCTCACCTTGATAATCTACCTAACAGCCCATTGAACTAACACTCAGAAAGCTTTTGCTGGGTACCATCACTGATTCGAAAACACTTTTGCACGGCTTTGGACCCTTGACTCACATTAAAGAGCCATCAAACCCAGAGGCAGCGCCAGAACGACAGCAAGTATGCTCTGCGAGACCGGATGCATGATATCTGCAGCGCCTGACGATGTTGCTGCCGCCGCCGAGGATGAAGTGGAGGAGGATGTCGCTGAAGATGTCGCCGAGACTGTCGTGCTAGCTGTGCTAGAAGACGAGGTATCTTCAGATGATGTTAAGTTTTGCTGGTTCGTGATTGTCGCGGTCACCCCCGTGGCGTTGGTGCAAGCTGAGCCAACCGTTGAGTTGATCCCAGAAACAAAGTTGACTGCTGCACACTGTTGAACCAGTTTAGCATGGCCAGAAAGAAAGAGAAGAAGAGGTTGAGCCTACCTGATAGAGGTTGCCATCGACGGCACCTTGGATAACTTGAATAACACCCTTTTGGCCTGCAAATTCTGGAGGCGCGCTCAGACCAGTCGGGCAGAAGTTACCGAGGCCGGTCGCCTCGACGACAGGAAGCAGGTTGGTCCAGTTGTATGGGGCTTCCTGACTGATGGTTGCCCTGAACAGCCACTCAGCTTGCGGATGCGTGCTCACCGCTGATATCGAGAAGCCTCCGACCGGGACGCTGGTGTCATTGTCAGCGAACTTGATGTCCTGGCCGCCACATGGTTCGTTGCCCTCGAGTTCATCGTCGAAGCCGAGTGAGGGTGGGTAATTCAGAACGAAATGAGCGGAAGAAAGTTGAAGGAGGGCCAGGCCCAGATAAGTAAAAGAGAGCATGTTGATGACGAGTTGCTTTTCAACGTCTTCGTCTCCACCGGACGTGTGCTTGGGAGGTGTTTCTTATCGAAGACTGAACTTTGTGGAAAGACAGAGGGAAGAAGGTGGGTGCTTTGCTTCTAATACCCCAGACTGGCAAGGGCAGTTGACTCGAAGTTGACTCGCAGTTGCCTCCATCTGACTCCATCTGACTCCATTTGACTAACCGTTTTGGCTTGGCATTAGCGGGCTGGCCAATCAGCTTCCACTGAAACTTGCTCATCGGACCACTAAGCGCGGACGCCAAGCACTGAGCAAGTTAAGTTCTATTTTAGCTCCAGATCAGAGAGATCTCTGAAGTAAATGGGTTTCCTGATTTCATAATCACAGACTGGCTTTTATTTCAGGGCCACAACCAGATGGTCTGTGACTTCCCATCCCTTAGACGCCAAAATGGATATGCACGACATGAGTGGCATGGCGGGGATGGACATGGGCAGCGTGGGTCTCTTCAAAACGACTAATATGAACATCGCATGGAGCTTTTGGTATGTCGTTGCTGGCATCGTTGCCATACAGGTCCTCAACAGAGTCTTTGATCATGCTCGAACTATTCTAGCAAGGCGGAAAGGACTTGATCGATCATCGGTCCCGTCACGGCCATCGACCTTCCTCACTCAAGCATATGAGACCGGCACAACAATATGTCGCGAATTAACTTATCCACAATTCAAACCGTTCAAGGGCCGCTTTGCTCGCCACTTCAGCCTGCCACCGCTGGGAAATTGCTTGATCCTAGCAGCATACTGGCTCATGATCTTGACAATGCTATGGACGAATACCATTCTCACCAAATCCTCTTCCATGTATGGCTACAGATGGGAAAAGGTTGGCTTTCGGGCAGCCTGGGTTACAGTCACCCAGCTACCATTGATCTACTGCCTGGCAGGGAAATTCAACATTATCAGCGTCCTGACTGGTGTGTCGTACGAGAGGCTAAACTGGCTCCATCGTTGGGTCGCGAGGACAATGTTTCTGACGGCAATTGTCCACTGGTCGTATTTCTTCACCGAGTGGTCTATCGCTGATCTTGTCAAACTCGAGCTAGACATGATGTCCATGGTCAAGTACGGTTTTGGAGCATGGGCAGTTCTGGGCTGGGCCATCTTGACCTCTTTTGGATTCATGAGGAATCTGGCATACGAGGTATGGGTGATCCAGCATCTTGCCTCTGCCGGAGTCCTACTCTGGCTGTTGTACGTTCACGTTCCGTCATATGCACGATACAATATATGGATGTCTATCGGCTTCATCGCATTTGATCGGGCTGCCCGCTCCTTGTGGATGATTGCCCATAACGTCAAATGGCCTACTCTGAGATCGCAGGAAAGACTCGCTGCTCCCTGGCTGGGATTCAATGCACAAGTTTCCGAGCCATGTCGTGGCTATTTGCATGTGCGCATTCACAGTGTCAACTTCTCTTGGAATGCTGGACAGCACATCTTGATATCCTTGCCAGCTTGCGGGTTTTGGGAGTCTCACCCCTTTACTATCGCCACGAAGCCATTGGCCAAGGGTGACAAGAATGCTTCTAAATCTCTAGACCTCTACATTAAATGTTACTCGGGATTCACGAAGCGACTGCAGTCCAAGGTTAAAAAAGCTGGGACGCTACATACGCGAGCACTTGTCAGCAAGCCTTTCGGTTCCGCTCCTTTGGCTACTATTGAGCGGTGTAACTCGCTGATTCTGATTGCTTCGTCGACAGGCGCGTCATTTACGCTACCTCTCCTCGAGCATGCTATCGCTAGCCATTCCTTTGTGCAAAGAATACAGCTTTATTGGATTGTGCGACATGATGAACAGCTTACCTGGTTTTCTGAGCGTCTCATCACGGCCCAGCAGGCAGCAAAGGAAGCTCAGATAGCATTCGGGGGTCAACTTTTTGTCACAGGTAAAGCCAGCAAACTGAACGATGCTGTTCGTAACTCCAGCTCCACCTCGAGCTCGACCGAAGTTGAGAAGACTTCCTTGGCTGACAAACTCCTGACCACCAAGCCCGAGAATATCGCGATCCTCCCTGGTTATGAAAAGACTCATACTGTCGAGATTTCTGGAGAGTTAAAGCCTTCTGTTGAAGCCTCCGTGAAAGCGACACGGCTGAATGCTCACTCTGATGTACTACCTGTTTGCCATGGCCGCCCGTCATCATGGGAAGCGCTCATATATCCGACAGTGATAGAAAGTCGGGGAGAGACTGCAATCCTTGCCTGTGGTAATAGCGATCTCCTGGTTGATATCCGGAACTATGTTGCCAAACTATCTGACGAGCGTGCGGTGCATAAAGGCACTGGGGCACAGGGCATTTTCTTGCACACGGAGACCTATGGGTGGTGAATGATGGACATGAATGACATGCCGCCCATTTTGAAGGCATGACTCTCCATTATTACTGGCATTCCACAGCCTGCCATTCTCCAGAGGCGTCAAAAACGGACCGATGCCATGATCTATCTGAGTGAGAAGCCGAGCAATCGCTCCCTTTCGAAGCACCAGTGGACCCAATCATCAGCAAGCTTCAGCTTTGCAGTACCCTTTGGCTCATTACCCTAACCACGACAGGCTCATTGCTATGGCCAGATTTGCCCCCTGGCGACTGGCATTATCTCCAGTTGAAGTGGTTGAAGACGCACACTCACCAAGGTGCCATTAACCTGCAGAGAAAAAAATGACGCAGATATCAAAATGAGGTTGGCAGCCTGAAAAGGAGAATCGTCACACCAAAGCGCCATGGTACAAGAATTGTTAGCAATCCAAGCTCGGGAAGAGATAGCTTGAGTTCTATGACAGCATGCAAACCATCGCAGTGTTGCTAACAGCTGCAATCTTGCAACTGTCCCCGGCGGTTTTCATCCATCAAATAGCGGTGGTCAATGAGTAGTTGGACCACGACAAGAGTGATGATGGAACTCTCTATCCTTTCCCACTCATTTTTGACCTTGATTCCATTGAAAAAGTTACATCCTTGATGGTCCAAGTGGCGCGTTCTATGAATATTGTTACTGGTCATGATAAACAAGAATCTATTTGTTATACACCTAGATTTTTCTCTGGCTTCTATTACGCTCGCTTTTCTCGGTCTCAGTCGTGTTTTGGACAACCATATCAAGACATGTTGTGGTTTGGGTCAGGGTCTCGTTCAGTTGACACTGAAGATGTCAAGGCCGCAACCGGGCTGCCTGGTGGAGAGGACACGGCCGCGGGGGTCAATGGTGATGTACTTGCCGTTGGCAGCGAGCAAGGTATATCCCCTGCCTCCGCCAAGGTAGGAGATGGAGAAGACGGTGGCTCGGTCCTTGCTGACGAGAGTGCCGTGCTCGCCGATGTATCTTCCGTCGACAACGCTGCTGATCGTATACTTGCGGCTGTCGGTGGCGGTCTCGTGGATGACCCAGCGCTGGGCGAGATCCGAGTGCGAGGCCGTGGCAGGACTCGTGCTGACGGTGCGGCAGTTGCCGCCGTCGTTGGCCAGGGCAAAGCCGGCGGCTTCAAAGGTCAGGAAGCGGCCTTCGGTCAGGTAGCCGCGCACAGACTTGAAGCCCTTCTCGGCCACGAGGGAGGTCTCCTCAGTCTGGTTGCCGTAGGGGACAGGCGGGCGCTGGACAGCGTAGAGGGATTCGCAGTAGGCCGAGCCGTCCCAGACACCCTTGCTGTTCTGGTGCGGGAAGGGCGCCTCGGGGATGGGCGGGACCGAGGTGTCGGGCGAGGAGAAGTCAAAGGCGGCAGTCAGGTCCGACATGTGTGCACGGCGCCAGGCGGGGATCTCGTCGCTGACCACGTCGATGCCCTTGGCGGCCAGCCACTTTTCGATAAAGAGGATCTGCGACACGTGGTCGGACCGCTCGGTGAAGACGTTGCCGCCCCGCGTCCAGGGGGAGATGATGTAGAAGGGCACGCGGAAGCCTGGGCCGCTAAAGACGGTGGTGTTGAATATGCCATACGGGTCCTCGAACCATTCACCGGGGGTGCCTTCGGGGGAGTGGTAGGGCACGACGTGATCGCCCCATCCGCCAGTCTCATCGTAGCTGATGAACAGCGCGGTCTTGTCCCAGTTCTTGCCCTTGGTCACCGCGTTGACGATCTGCTGCTGCAGCCAGGACCCGTCGCGTGGTGAGTAAGGGGTGTGCTCTGAGAGCTGGGTGGGGCCGACAATGTAGGAGACCATGGGGAGGTTGCCGTTGGCAGCGTCGTCGTAGAACTGCTGGAGACCGAGGAAGGAGACGCCGCGGTTGTAGAGAGCAGTGTCATTGGCTGCCTCCTGGTACTGCTTGAACCAGGCGAACGGATTGTCGTCAAAGTTGTCGGTGTCCTGGTAGACCTGCCAGGAGACACCTTGCTTCTCATAGATCTCCGGGGCGGTGGTCCACTCCAGGGGGTAGCAGTTGAGGCCTGGCTCCTCGCAGCCGGGCGTTTCGTTGTTGTCAATGTACATACCACCCTCACCGGCGTCTTGAGGAGATCCAGGCACATTGATGGAGCCGCTGACCCAGCTGACTCGGTTGGGGTTGGTCGAGGCAATCACACTCTCTTGATACATGTCTCCAATGGTCCAGCCCTCGGCAATGGAGAAGAGGACAGGGATATCCTCGCGTTTGTAGTAGCCCCAGCTGAAGGGAGTGTTGTTGACGGCCCAGTGGTCGTTGGCACCGAAGTTGTAGGCCAGCTGGTTCTCCTCATAGCTGTTGGATCCCGCGACCATGCACTGGGTTGCCTCTACCCAGTCACCTCCAAGGTAGTTGAGGTGCCACGGAAGGAGGTAGTCAGTGTCGTTGGACAATGTGCCGTCGACTTGTCTAGCAGGGTGGTCAGCTCAGTAGGGGGGGTGTTGTCTGGTTGGCTGCCTCACTGGTAGTAGACCGACTTTCCGTCCGCATTGATCTGCGCATTTGGGTCGGCGAATCCCCTCACCCCGGCCATGGTACCAAAGTACTAAGAAGGGTCCGTCAGCTGTGATAGGTGGTATATGGTGGTATGCACAGCAGGGGGACTGACATGATCAAAGGCCCGGTTCTCTTGCATGAAGAGCACGACATGGTCGATGCTGGCAAGCGAGTCAGCACTTGCCAGCTTGCTGGTCAGGCCAAGGGCCAAGAGGGCGAGGGTCTGGAGGGACATGATTGCTGAGCCTTGGGCCAAGGGATGGACAGTCATCAAACCGCGGATGCATGGTGCTCTTGGCTAACCTTTTTATACAGCCATAAACAGACCCGTTCCCAGGGCACCGTGGGATTCTCCCAGAGGTACATTCTCCGTAGTAGCAATGTCCAATGTCCTCGGCAGTCGGCAGCCTATCAATTAGAAATCTGCTCACACGTGGTGGGCGAGAGTTGTATTAATTTCAAAGTTACGTCGACGCTCAAGGGACGAGCAAGGACTTTTCGGCTGCTGGACCCAGTGGGAGGAGAAGGAAATGTCAGCTGCTCTTTGACTTGACCAGCATTGGTTTGTTTGCCGATGGACAGGAGTGGGTGTCGTCGTTGCAGTTCACCCGACGGCTTGCACGTGCATGCGACACGTTCCTGACTACTGTGGATGCACAGGTCGGTAGAATGAGGCAGGATAACATAAAGGACGGCAGAGACGACCGAGACCGAGAGCTAGGCGGGCGGTGAATACGCCGGGATGGATAGGTCCAACTCGAGGAGGCGCAGGCTTGGGCATGCGCAGGCCAATGGGAGAGAGGATGGAGATGCCAGTATCGACCTGGCGCAGGGCAAAAAACGGCCGACACAGTCACTGTGCGTCGGACTGGCTCTGGTGATTTTCTCTTTTTTTGCCGCTGTCTTGGTCGTCAACGGCGATGCCCTCAGGCTGGTGTTCAGCAAGCCAACCGCTGCCACTGGGTCGGCAGAATCCCACCCTTCAAAGAATGTCGCCATCCAGCTCAAGCCTGAAGACCATATCTTTCGGGCCCCCTCAACCCTGGAATTCAACTGGGACATCACAAAGGGCTTCCGGTCACCCGATGGCGTCCGCAAGGAGGTGTACCTGATCAACAACCGCTTCCCTGGACAGACCATCGAAGCCCGTTCTGGAGACAGAATCGTGGTCAACGTCACCAACTCGCTCGACAATGAAGGCCTTGCACTGCATTGGCATGGACTCAGGATGGTTGGCGCCAACGACATGGACGGAGCTATCGGAGTGACCCAGGCTGCCATACAGCCAGGGGAGAGCTTCTTGTACAATTATACCATTGGCTTGGAAGAACATGGAACTTTCTGGTACCACGGCCACGAGAAGACACAGCGTGAAGACGGTCTGTATGGTGGCTTGGTCGTTCACCGGCCCAGCGAACAGGTCAACGAGATGGCCAAATACGACTATGATCAAGACCTCCTTCTGCTGGTCGGCGATTGGTATCATCGACCAAGTCAGGACGTTCTCAAATGGTACATGAACGCAAGATCATTTGGCAATGAACCTGCGCCCGACTCGCTCCTCATCAACGGTCAAGGCGGCTTTGACTGTCAAATGGCCGTGCCTGCGCGCCCTGTTGAATGCATTCGACGAGAGGAACGGCCAGTCCATCCGGTCTTGCAGCTGAGCACTGGCAAACGCTATCGGCTGCGACTGGTCAACACCGGCACACTGACCGGGTTTTCCATTCGCCTGGATAACGCCAGCCTCATGCCCTTCCAGCTTGATGGGGGAAACGAGATATCGACAGCCATCGCCGAAGCTATTGGAATAGTGTACCCCGGAGAAAGAGCAGACTCAATCTTGCAGACTCTGTCGAAACACGACCACAGTCTGCTTACGATTGAGATCGACGATGAGAACCTGGGCTATCCCAACCCAGCACTCAACACAACGCAGACATTCCCCATCCAGACAGCATCCAGCAGCAAACGTCGCAAGGATATTGCAAAGGCCGAGGTGGAATACTACAACCTCCAGGCGGCCACATCGACGTCTAGTCTGGGGGCATCTTGGCCGAAAGAAGGGCGCAAGTTTGTCATCTATGCAAACACGATGAAACTCGCCAGACTCAGCTATGTGCCCACCGGCTTCATGAACCACACGACCTGGGCGCCCCAGCAATCACCACCGGGGCCGCTCATATCCCTGCAACGAGACGAGTTTGACCGCAATCAGCTGTCGCCTCAGATTCCCTTGTTTGTGGATGATGGCAGTCAAGACCCTGAATCCTCACAAGGCTGGGTTGACGTGGTCATCAACAACCTGGACGATGGTGGCCATCCATTCCATCTGCATGGCTATTCCTTCTACGTTCTTTCCGTCTTCCCCAATCCGACGGCATGGAGTACTGAGAAATCTCCCTTTATGCCTGGCGGATCAGGCTTGTACAACTATAACCCTTTTAAAGCTCCGCCGCAGGACTCTCCTGGAGGCGAGTACAATCTGGAGGATCCAGTCATGAAGGACACGGTCTTCATCCCACAGCGAGGCTATGCCGTCATTAGATTCAGAGCCGACAACAAGGGCATCTGGATGCTGCACTGCCACGTGGGCTGGCACTTGAGCAGTGGAATGGCCATGACTTGGGATGTGCGATAGAAATCTATCGTCAAATATTATCATATACTATCCTAGTCTTGGGGTCAAAAATCTAGAATGAGGGTATATATATATATATATATATATTGTGTCATGGATGACTCACATGAATCTTGCACCAGCTTTTCGAGGGATTAGGGGCTACCTCAGCCTACTGGTGTTCCGGGCCTAACAGTTGGCCACTTTCTTGACTGTGCCCTGACAAGGAGGACCTCTGTTCTCTGTCGGCACTCTGGAAGATATATGCTTGATCTTGGGCTTGCTCAAATGCCCAGATTGGTGCCTGTGACTGTGATTTGAAGGATACAAGATGAACAGGTGCCACAATCCAGTTCCTGCATCAGGCTCTCATAGAGGTGCAGACATGGCCGTGTATAGTCAGATATGGCTGTGTATAGTCAGATATGGCTGTGTCATGGTTGATGACTTATAGTGGGTGTGTCCTTGGCGCCAAGCGGAGGTGCATCTGCTTACTAATCCTGTCTTGGCACATTCGATGATGGTTTGAAAGAGACTGCGAGCATTCGGATTGCCCAGCAGAATGGCCTCTGACACGTTCAAGTCCCACAAACCGCGCAATACGCACCGGCGACGACGGGCTGGCTCGGCCGACTTCGAAGACCGATGGGGAGATGAAGAGGCCGTGTCCGAGGCCGAGGGCGATACTGCACCCGAATTTGCAGAGTCGTCGAGCAAGAGAATCAAGCTGAGTGACGGCAGCGCGGCTCATACAAATGGCGGCGAACGGGAAGAGGTGGCAGAAGCGGAAAATGAGACTGAGGAGCAGCGGCAAGAGCGGCTGCAGAGGCAGGACAGGGAAGACCGGGATGCATTTGCACGTCGCTTGGCCAAGCGGGACGAAGAGCGCCAGAAGAAGATCCTAGAAGACCGGTCGGCCGCCAAGGACAGTGTGACAGCACAGCGGAGGGCACTGGCTGATGACAAGGAGGGCCGGGACGCGGCGATGCCAGACCTGCGCTTACGCAGCCGTCAGGACTATCTCAAGAAGCGAGAGGCTGAGCGGCTAGCCCTGCTGCGGCAACAGGTGGCTGAGGAGCAGGACGAGCTACGCACCAACCCCGACCTGACCGAGCGTGAGAAGGCCGACTTTGCGCGAAACTTGGAGGTGCTGCGCATTGCCGAGGAGCGCGCCAGCATCGACGACCACGTCGAGGGCTATGCCATGCCCGAGGACTACATCACAGAAAAGGGCAAGCTGGACCGCCGGAAGAAGGAAGAGGCACTGTACAAACGCTATGTTGAGCGCGATAACCGCGGCCGCGAGACCTTTGTCACCGAGCACGAGGAGTGGGAGCGCGAGCAGACGAAAAAGGCCCAGGGCCAGATCAAGCGGGCCGAGTATGTGGACGATGGTGACTACGGCTATGTGTTTGATGAGAGCCAGCAGATGCGCTTCATCGCAAGCGAGACCCTGGGCGGCGACCTTGGCAAGGGCATGAGCAGAGAAGAGCGCGAACTGAACCAGCGCCTGTCCGCAGCCGAAGCGAAGGCCAAGAGCATCGAGGAGACGCGCAAGAGCCTGCCGGTCTACCGCTTTAGAGATGAGATTATCCAGGCCGTGCGCGACCACCAAGTCTTGATCATCGTGGGAGAGACGGGCTCTGGCAAGACAACCCAGCTGCCACAGTATCTGCACGAGGCCGGCTTCACCGACGGCGGCATGAAGATCGGCTGCACACAGCCAAGACGAGTGGCCGCGATGAGTGTGGCCGCACGTGTGGCCGAGGAGATGGGAAAGCGATTGGGCAACGAGGTCGGGTATGCGATTCGGTTCGAGGACAACACGTCGGACAAGACGGTGCTAAAGTACATGACCGACGGCATGCTGTTGCGAGAGCTGCTGACCGACCCCGAGCTGTCGCAGTACTCGGCTCTGATGATTGACGAGGCCCATGAGCGCACCGTCAGCACCGACATTGCCTGTGGCCTGCTCAAGGACATTGCGCGTGCCCGCCCGGACCTCAAGCTGTTGATTTCGTCAGCCACGATGGACGCGCGCAAGTTCCAGAAGTACTTTGACGATGCGCCCATCTTCAACATCCCCGGCCGCCGGTACGCTGTGGATGTGCACTACACGGCCCAGCCAGAGGCCAACTACCTTGCGGCCGCCATCACTACCGTCTTCCAGATCCACATTACCCAGCCCGTCCCCGGCGACATCCTCGTCTTCCTGACTGGCCAGGAAGAGATTGAGGCCATGGAGGCCAACCTGACTGAGACGGCGCGCAAGTTGGGCTCGCGCATCAAGGAGCTCATCATCTGCCCCATCTATGCCAACCTGCCAACGGACCTGCAGGCCAAGATCTTTGAGCCAACGCCGCCAAATGCGCGCAAGGTGGTATTGGCGACCAACATTGCCGAGACCTCGTTGACAATTGACGGCATTGTCTACGTGATTGACCCTGGCTTTGTCAAGGAGAACCAATACAATCCCCGCACTGGCATGGAGTCTCTTGTGGTCGTGCCCTGCTCACGCGCCTCTGCCGGCCAGCGTGCTGGTCGTGCCGGCCGCGTGGGTCCGGGCAAGTGCTTCCGGCTATACACATCGCAGGCGTACAAGAACGAGCTGGACGAAAACACGACGCCGGAGATCCAACGCACCAACCTCACCGGCACCATCCTGCTGCTGAAGTCGCTTGGCATCAACGACCTGCTAGACTTTGACTTTATGGACCCGCCGTCGACCGACACCATCATCCGCGCTGTCGAGCACCTGTACGCGCTGGGCGCGTTCAACAACGCCGGCGACCTGACCAAGATCGGCCGCCAGATGGCCGAGTTTCCGACCGACCCGATGCTGGCACGGGCCATCCTGGCCGCTGACAAGTACGGCTGTGTGTCAGAGGTGTTGTCGATCATCGCAATGCTGGGCGAGGCCTCGGCCCTCTTCTACCGGCCCAAGGACAAGAAGATCCACGCGGACAGTGCACGCGCACGCTTCACCAGCAAGGAGGGCGGCGACCACCTCTCGCTGCTCAACATCTGGAACGAGTGGGTGGACCAAGACTACAGCTACGTGTGGGCCAAGGAGAACTTCCTGCAACAGCGCAGCCTGACTCGCGCGCGTGATGTGCGCGACCAGCTGGCCCGGCTGTGCGACCGAGTCGAGGTGGACGCCAGCAAGAGCTGCGGCGCCCAGGGCGCGGCCGCCGACATCACGCCGATCCAAAAGGCCCTGTGCGCCGGGTTTTTCCCACACGCGGCGCGTCTCCAGCGCGACGGCCAGAGCTACCGCCAGGTCAAGCAGGGCAGCCAGACCGTCATCTACATCCACCCTTCCAGCGTGCTGCTGGGCAATCGCCAGACGGCCGAGGGAACCGGGGCCACACCCAAATGGGTGCTCTACTACGAGCTCGTGCTGACCAGCAAGGAGTACATGCGCAGCGTCATGCCCATCCGGCCCGAGTGGCTAGGCGAGGTCGCCCCACACTACTTTGGCAAGAAGACGCTGGACGAGATCAAGGAGGACGGCCGCAAGCTAGCCCGAGGGCCAGGCAAGGCCAAGATGTAGTTGATACCATCTGAAGCAAGCAATCTAAACTGCTGTTCTGTCCTATATCTATGCCAAGACCAATAGCATTGAATGATGTCAGCATGGACCCCTGCAAGGCTGGCGCTCAGCCTTGCACACTCCAATTATCTGTCCTCACAAACCACAAACACCCAACACCAGCACCCAGAAGCTCCCCACACCCACACAACATAATGACATCCCCATCCGCCCCCTCCACTTCCACTTCCATCCCCCCACGAAAAGCCCCCCTCTTCTCGCTCCCAGACCTCAAGGGCACAACCGACGACACCATCCCGCAACTGCTCACCTCCTCATCATGGCTCGCACCCACCACATACACAATCCGCCAGGACCACACGCTCGCCAACGTCCGGCTCGCACTGGGCTACACCTCGCTCGCCCTGGCCGCCGCGCTCTTCTACGCCGACTGGAAGCTGGGCGGGTGGGAGGTGACGCGGCCGTACACACTGCCGGCGTGCGTGGTGTATTTTGCGCTCAACGGCGCGCTTTCGTACTGGATCTGGGCTGTGGAGCGGGGGACGATCTTTAGGGGTGTGGTTACCGCGGCATCGGGCGGCGGGGAGAGGGGGGTGGTGAGTACATGCCTTTTTCTTTTTCTTTTTTTTTTTAAAAAAATCTCCTCTTGCTGCTTTTTTTTTTTTTGGACCAGAATACTGATACCGGCTTGCTACTATGTTCATTTTTTTTCTTCTCTAGCTCACGCTGCGCTCCTCGGTCAAGAAAAACGAGCCGGTATACCGTCTGCACGTGGTGTATTCATCTTCTTCTTCTTCCTCCTCCTCCTCCTCCTCCTCCATCTACCAAGACAGCCATGTCGAGGGCCGGTTCAGCGAGTGGTTCAACATGTACGGGTACATTGACAAGCCGGCGCTGAAGAGCTGGCTGGCCAAGAATATCAATGTGATTGGCGAGGCTGTGAGCAAGAATGATGTGGTGGTTGAGGAGAGCAACAATGCACCAACAGTGCACCAAGCTGTTACTATTCCTGCTGCTGCTGGAAGTACAACATCTGGGGCAGATACCAGCAGGAGTATTACTACTACTGCTGCTGCTGCTGCTGCTGCTGGTGCTGGTAGTACTGGGACAACCAAGAGGGGAAAAGCAAAGAAAAAGGCATAGCCCTCTCTCTCTTTTCTCTCTCCTTTTTTCCCTTCTTCTCTTGTCATATACTAAGGCTGTTATATAGAAAAAAGCAAAAAAAGAATGAAGAATAATGCCACAAAAAGCCCCTACCTCTTATAGACACTTTTTTTCTTCTCTCTTGCTGTTGTGAGTAGGATTTTCTATCCCTTGACTCTAATAAGGATGGATAGATATCTAGAGAGATAGAGAGTGAAAGAAAGAAAGAAAGAAAAAAGGATAAGAAAGATATATCATCATGAACCTGTGCTGGTTTGCTGTTTGCTGTTTGCTGGTTTGCTGGTTCGTTGGTTTGCTAACTTGGTCCAGGTCCCCAGATTTCATTGCCTGTATTCTTCTTGTTCTTCTTGCTGCTGCTGCTGCTGCTGCTGCTGCTGTCATTGTCCTTGTCCTTGTCCTTGTTCTTCTTATTGTCATTCATAGTTGGAACCCCCATTTCTCCTGCCCTCCCTCCCCTTCTTTTCACCCAACACTCTCTCTTCCCCTTCTTCCCTATACTATTCACACACACACACACCAACATCAAAAGGGGAAAAAGAAAAAAAGAAAAAGAGACAGCAGAATAGAAAAAGAAGAAGAAGAGCATCAATCAATGTTTATTTTGACGCCAATGTCCACCGCCCGCCCGCCCGCCCACCAGGATTATTGCGTTGCTAGGCTCTGGGCCGCCTTCTCCGGATCCCCCCCAATGTCTAATGAATTCGTCGTTGCGTCCAGCATATTCCACATCGGGCTGAAGCGGGGGATCAAATCGCTGTTCAGCCGCGGTGGGCGCTCGGAGCGTCGTCTTCCTCGGCCGTCGTCTTGCTGCTGCTGGTTCTGGTGCTGTTCAAACACAGCCTTTTCGTCGTACTCTTCTTGTTGGAGATGCACAGCCTGTATGGTTTCACGCTCGTCACCAGGCAGAGGCGGCTCCTGGGAATCACGCTTCGTCGAGACCGAGACCATGCGGATGCTGCTGCTGTTTGGCGACGAAGCTCTATAAGCCAGATCGTTGGATGTGGCCCATGTCTGCGGCTCATCGCTGGGACGCCTCCTGCCTCCGTCGTCACTCGTACTTTCCTCGCTGACTGCTGGCAGCAAGTCGGTCTGGCCATCGGTCGGTGACATGGCCCTGTCTGGTCTCTCGTCCTCGCCGCCGCTGTCTCTGCCATCCTTGCCGCCGCCGGCCGGCTTTTGCGATCTCCACGCCGTCCGATCGGCACCGCGCGGACTTCCGGGAGGAGACGCCCTTGAATAGGCACGCCGCGTCGGTTGGAGGTCCACAGGGGCGCGCTCGGCAGACGTGGAAATGGCGTACTGGCCACTGTCGTGCGATGGTCTCAGTCTGCTGGCCGTCTGACATTCAGATCGAGCGGAATCTTGGGTTTGACGTCGGCCAGCCTCTTCTTTGGTAATGGTGATGCCGGTGATAAAATCAACGAAACGGTCGCCGTAAGCCTGGGGTGGAATAGGCGATATCTTATTGCGATCGTCCTTCAGGCCCTTCCAAAAGTGCTCAACATGCTTTACAACGCCGTACTGTCACTGTCAGCAAAGAACGGGTCGGGCAGATGGGGGGTTTGGACTGACATGAGTCAAACAGTCAATGACGCCCAAATAGTAAATAGACTCGCCAGGGGTGCCGTCTTCATGGGTGCCGCGAAGGCCGCCGTCATCGCGATAAAAGAAGCGACCGCGGCGCTGGTCATCGCTCGGCATCTCCTCCGGCATCTTGCTCCTCAGTCCAAGAGCAACGGGTCGCTCCTTCTTCAGCGTCAGACGCAGCTCCCTCGCCTTGCGCGCGTTCTCAAGGCGCGATGGAGTCCTAGTCAGCATTGCGCTTGTAAGCACTTGTTCGTCGTCCCGGCTGCCACCGGGGTGGAAGACCTGCAGCGTGGCCTCACGCAGGTTCTCCTCATTACCCTTGGCGATGTCGTGGATGCCAACAAGCAGCGAGTAGTCCATGATATGCAGCCTTTGTAGCAGGGCGACATCGCGCTTCAACTGGCCAAGGAATATCTCCTTGACGGCAGGGTCAAAATCCAGATGGTAGCCACGCCGCAGCCAGTTGAGGTCTTTGAGGGTGGCACGGGGATTGCTGGCCAGCTTTGCTTCATCGTAGTCCCGGCCAATGGTGGACCCCTTGAGGTCAAAGGTCTGGTGGATGTCGCGGTGGGGGGGGAAGAGGTTGTTCATGACCATAAAGTGGATTTTCCGCCCATAGGGAATCTTGACCCGGTGCAGGCCGTATATCTGGCTGATAAGTGTGTTGGGGTTTTCGAGCACATGGCGGTGGTAGTCTCGCAGGATCTTGCGCAGCGTCTTGTGCTCGGCGTGGTGTATCGTCTTGATGATATATTTGTAGTCGCGTGAAAAGTAAAAGAAAGAGCCAGACTTGCCAGGGCTGCCCAGCTCAGATAGAATGTACTTGCTAGTCAGGCTCATCAGGTAGTCGGCCGGGTCAAGGCCGAAGATGGCACGGAGATGTCGAAAGACCCAGGGCGCATAGTCCTTGAACTTGAAGTCGTACTTGGCGCTCGGCGTCAGCTCGTTGCCGGTCACGTCGAAGCTGAACTTGTGCTTAGCATCGAAGTCGGCGTCCGTCAGCTCGCGGTCGAGTTTCGCGTTGATGCGCGACACGGTGAAGCGGATGCCCGTCAGCATGTTGTAGGCTGTGACCCAGTTGACGTGGCCCTCGTCCACCTTCTTGCCGACCACAACCCTATCGTCGTCCTCGTCCTCTTCCCGGCGCCGCCGACGACTAGCGCGCTTCTGCCGAATGACCTCGGTCCATCGTGCAGCATCTTCGTCCTGCGGGATCTCGTCGAGGATGGCGTCTGACTGCAGCGACCGCGTGGTGCGGCGCACGAGGCTCAGCGACGCCCTGCGCGCGCGCACCACAGGCGAGTCATGGTAGTCACGCGCCGGCGATATCCGGCCACTGGCGTACAGCACTTCTTCTGACGGGCCGGCGGCGAAGGAAAATTCTCGCGACGAGCGCACCTGGTTGGTCGACACCTTGGGGACGCTGAGGGTGTGGCGCTGCGTCAGCCGCGGCAGTTCGTTGAGTATCGTCGTCGTCTGTTTCTCTTGCAGTGACGCGCGGGGTGACACGCTGGGCGAGCCATCAGACGGCACCGACAGTCGGTTACTGGGGCTTAAGGCACGGTTGAAGCTCGGAGAGAGCAGGCTCTGGTCGGAGGGAGGAGACTGAGAGAGGCGCTGTGGGGGGTGTAGTTGTTGAGCACGAAGATGTGGCTGGTCTTGTTGCTGTGGATGTTGTTGAAGGTCTTGTTGAAAAGAGTGCGCATCACCATTGATGGTGGGTTGCTTCTCCTGCTCGTATTGTCGCTGCTTCTCCTGCTCGTATTGTCGCTGCTTCTCCTGCTCGTATTGTCGCTGCTTCTCCTGCTGCTGCTGCGACTGTGTTATCCCATTCGGCACGCCTATCTCACGCTCGGCCATCTCGACATTCGATAGTCTGGAGCCTCCTTCTCCTCCACCTACCAGCCCGCTCTTACCGGCGACCAGGGACTCCTTGGCTCGGGCCCCACTGGCAATGGAATGCACACTGTTGGGCTTGGACTGCGCCCTCTCCTTGGTGCTGTGGAAGCTGGCAGTGCTGGTGGCGTGGCTGCCATTGCCGTTGGCCAGGTGGCGCACCTGGTCGAGGCGGTGGTCAGCCAGGCCGGCGTCAACGTCGGCGCCGTTGGTGTAGGTAAAGACGCCGCCTATGGCCTTATCATGAGACTTGCGAGCAAGGCCGTCGAACGAGGGGTTGGTGCTGTTGGCTAGGATTGGGGGTCGCCGCGGTCCATCAACGAGGACAGATGGCATCGCTGGGGCGGGCGCAGGCGCAGGCTTACCAGCCGAACCACCGCGAAGGGGGCATCGATTGAAGGGGGTTGACGGGGGGGCGACGACGAATCGAGGGGGAAGGGCGCGGTCCGGTCACGGCTTGATCGGCGTCATCGAGCGGCCACAGCGACAGATAGCGACAGACAGCACAGACTGATGATATAACGAGTTAGAGACACAAAGATGGAGGACGCCTCGCGCCAAGTAAAGCAGTGCAGTCGATTGGCTCGGCTCCCAACAAGGCTATCGATGCTGTTGTGCCACGGGGCCGGCGAGAGCAGCGCTGCGTGGTGCGGTGCAGTGTCGCTATCGGCGTCGCTGCTATGTCACTGCTGCTGCTGCTGCTGTGCTGCTATCGATGCAATGGCCGAATGATGGATGATGCCGTGCTAATGCCGATGCCGATGTTGTCGTCGAGCCAACGTCCGTGCGGTGAATTGCGCCAAGACGCTAACTGGCATTAGCGCCTGCTAGTGCCTACTAGTGGATACTAAGAATATAATATACTGCGAGTACGTCCGTACCAAAGAGTCGCTTCATCTCGGCTACTGATGCATAATGGGCAGTGCTGCTGACTATAAAAAAGCATAACATCGTCATGATGTGTGGCTTGCTCGCCTTGGCCATCACTCGCCTCCAAGTGCTGTGCCAGTCGAGCCATTCGAGGTCGTGGTCTCGGCATTGGGGTAGTACCACGTCGTCAATGCAACGATCGCGTAGACAATCTGGTATTCGTTAGTCCATCATCCAGCTGTCTCGTTTGTCTTGTCGGACTTACTATGAGCAAGGCGCCTTCCAGCCAGTTGGATGACCCATCGCGAAGAAAGTTACCCACGACCAGGATCGAGAGCACCAGCACGACGACCATGAAGATCTCAAAGTTCAGGTTCAACGACTTGCCCAGTCCCCAGCTGACAATCACAGCCAGCGGTCCGTTGAACAGGGCCGTTTGAATCGACGGGCCAATGCAATGGAAAAGCGCCGCGTTCTAGTTGATAGGGTCAGCAATCTGTCCGTTCAAGCAAAGATGAGATCCGGTAATAGGCCCCCGGATCTGGTAGTGAGGAAGAGATGTACACACAATCTGATTATCGTACGCCTCGTCAATCGTTGTCAGATGCTCAGCAGCTTTTTCCACCAGCGGCACCTAGAGAGATTCAGTTAGCAACACTGCTGGTGCGTCCGCGGTCGAGACCAAGACTTGCCAGAATGAGTCCGACAAAGTTGTCCGGAACATGCCTCTCGACAACGATGTACTCGATTTCTTCAACCAGGAAGACTGCGATGAGCGAAACAAGGGTCAAGGCGATAACAATGGCAACGATGGACTCGGTAAAGGTAAGCTTGGCCTTTCGCAGGTCCTTGTGCCGATCACGGTCGGCCTCTTCATCAGCCTCCAAGACCTCGTTGAAGATGTTGTCATGCGAGACCGCGTTGTACACAATGAACGTGCCAAATGCGACAATCAGAATGCAAGCGACTCCATGGCTGATCGTCAGCGTATCCTCCCGCAGCTTGGTCAGCGTGTAGCTATGCTCTCCTTCCACGCTGGAATCGGTCGTGCTCCCACTGAGTGCCGAGTAAAAGGCACTGGGGATGAGGAGGGCAAAGCCGGCGACCAAGAGAATGCCTGACCCAGTTTCACTAACGACGGCGTGGAAGGTCTGCTCGCGATGTCGGATGCCGCCCACCAGGAAGCAGCCACCAAGACAGAGCAGGAGATTGGTGAGGATAGAGCCTAGGATGGCGGCTTGAATGACATATGTCAGGTTGCCGTGCCCAACTTCAGCATCGACCTTGTCCTTGGTCACCAGTACCATCAGAAGCACAATCTCGACAACGGAGCCCAGACAGGTCTCAATCAGAATACCGGCCACCTTGGGCAGCTTCCTTGCCAGTTCTTGTCCTGCATAGCCCAGCAGGTTGGCCGCAGGCACCATGGCAATGTAATTGATGGCAAAGGTCCAGACATGGTGCTCGCCGCCGACAAAGTGCAGAGCAATTGCGGCAGGGACAAACGGCCACAGGACATTGGTGTACGACGATGCCCTGGACGAGGACCGCCAGACCAGTCTGAAGAAACTGGCAGGCTGGAAGCCACTGCGGCCACTCTCGCCATCGGGATGTATCCATTTGCTGACTTGGTGACCGTTGTGATTGAATATCGGGAGCCCCTGGCGGTTGGTTTCATCACCACGGCTGCCCTTTTCTGCCAGTGCATTGTCCTCTGCGCGAGGGGTTGGTTGGGGTTGAATACGTGAATCGACCGCCTGGGTCTGGGTCTGGGCCTGGGTCTGGGCCTGAGCCTTGGCGTCTGTACCGTTGGGGAGAGCCATGTCGGAGCGGAGCGGAGCGCAGTGTATGACGGAAGGAAGCAAAGCAGAGAGGGACGGCGAGGGAGAAAAGCAAAGGGCAGGCTCGAACGCGTCAATAGTACACAAACAGGAACAGAACACTGGGCCCTAGCGCGCAGGGGAGAACAGTGTTGAAGAATCAATAATCATCGAGAAATTAATATTATTACAGGAAGAGTGTGTGATTGACAACCAAGCAGAAGAAAGGGCATTGTAAGGAGACAGAGGCTGAATCAACTGCAATTAGACGATGGGCCCAGACGGAGACGAATGTGAGACGGGGAAAATGGGGGGAAACTGAAGGGTCGCACCGTCCAGACCAAGCATTGGAAGGCGCCGCCACAAGGTTCCGCCAAACGCCAGATGGGACTCCACTTTACGCGGCTTGGCTGTGCTTGCCACTGCTTGATCTCCCTAGCGGGCTTGGCGCTATCATCACCACCCCCTTCAGGCAACTAGCGGCTTGGCACTGGTTCCCTGTCTCAATCTCCCACGTACACGTGTACTGCAAGTCTAAAATGAACCTCATTCGCTTGGAGTAAGAGGAGTCCCTTGCTCAGCGTGGAAAGTCTCCATGTGTTCAAATGAACCTCATTCGCTTGGAGTAAGAGGAGTGCCTTGCTCAGCGTGGAAAGTCTCCATGTGTTCAAATGAACCTCATTCGCTTGGAGTAAGAGGAGTGCCTTGCCGCGTCTAATTCTTCATACACTGCCCATTGTCCATACAGAATCATCCCTTTTTCGCGTCCGTCATGCTCCAATTCCAAGTCGAAAACCCCCCAGGCTGCGGACTCGGCACGCCCATAAACACTTCACCTGCACCAGCATCAGTCTGATTTGTGCCTGGTGAGTTGGCGCTCAGGGATAGCATTGGGCTATCCTGCTTGCTCATATCCAAAGAGCCGTCAATGATGCGTCTGCCATTCTGCTGCTCGCCGTAGTAACGCGAGTTCATGCCGAATCGTGACCCATCTTGGGCTTCAGCCGGGGATGTTTGTGAAAACAGATTATTGCTGCTGTTACTGCTGCCGCTGCCGCTGCCGCTGCCATTGGTGTTGTGATCGTTGCCGTTTGGCGGTGGTCTATCGCCACCCCACAGATTGGAAGCAGGATCCAAGGTGATATTCGAGCCTTGCATGTATTGATCCCACATCTCCTACAGAATATATTAGTCGGTCTGCCTGTCCGCGGCGAAACAGCACTCACCCAATCCAAGTTCACCCCGGGCCCGCCATCGGCAATGCCATTTAACATCGTGGTTGGGAACGGGCTTGGTGTGCTCATTGTGCCCATATTTCCAAATACCGCGGTGAAAGACATCGAGTCGCCCGGGCTCAACACACCTCCAACCTTGTCTAAGCCCCATTGGTCGTTTGGCTGCCCAGGCAGCACAGACAAGCCTGGGCCAGTCTGCATCCCAGGCGAAATGGCCGCAGACTGTCCATCCTGAGAGATATTCGACGCGTTTAGGTTGCTGGTGGTACAACCTCCCTGTTCGGTGTTTGGCACACGCGACGAGGGTGGTGAGCGTAAATGTCGAAGCAGAACACAAATAAGCTTGCTCGCTTTGAAGGCCTCGACACTGAAATCCTGGTTGGCCTTCCATATGTCCCGTGAGTGTTCGAGTGCGTGGATCAAGTCGCTGCGTGCGTAAGGAAGGCCGGAGATGTATGGTCCTTCACCTGATTGCATGGGACCACCAACTGAGACAGCTGGGTTGTTGGCATCAGCCTTTGGCTTCTCGGGGTGATTATACAGGTCCATGCCCAGCACAGTTGCAGCTAGCGAGAAGTCATGAGTGGTCATCGAGTTGACATAGCTAGAGAGGCCTCTAACTCGATCACGCTCCAGGCTGGTGAGGTGGTGAGCAGCCTGGAATTGGAGCAGCTGCATGGCTGACTCGATCGCGATGCGTCTGGAGTACGTGTACCGATTATTCGATCGAGCCAGTCGCAGGTAACGGCTGTGCAGGACGCATTGCGATTTGTGGTACATGGTTGCCAGGCTGAAGCGTGCCATGCCGAGCGACATGGGAGTCAGGTTGATGTCCTGCATTGATTTCAGCTTGAGATAGTCGGGGATGCCATCATAAACCTCTCTCAGGCCGCGGTCGATCTTCAGCACCTCCTCATAGCCCTTCCTGTTCACGCCGTTGATCTCTTCAACCACATGCCCAAAGGCGAGCGCCAGTTTGCCCTTGGCGATCATATAAGAGGCCGGTGTTGCTTCAGACTCAGGCCGCGAGGGCGGCAAGACGGTGGAATCTTCGTCAAAGTCGGTGTCAAATAGGTTGGTGGGCAGGCCCGTATCCGAGTCGCCGATGCGCACCATCGAAGGCAACGAGGCCTGGAAGGAGAAGAGCAAGTCGGCACCTCGCACAAACGTCCATATCCTCCGCCGCATCTCGGCTTGAAAAGGAGTCAGATTGGGGAACAGCTTGGGATCTCGGTGATAGCCCATTCTCATTGCAAGCCTTGCAATCATGCCAACCAAGACCCACACACTGGCTTCAGTATCCCGGTTCGACGTGTACTCGGCGTGCAGATGGAAGATCAGGGTTTCGATGATATGGTTATGAGGTTTGGCATAGTCAGCCATCACCAAGCAGTGAGTCATCTGCGTTCTGAAGCTACCAGCCATGTCGTGGCACCTGCCTCGCAATTCAGGTGGCTCGTCTCCCTCGCGAATATATGAGATCGTGGCGAGTCTCATCATAGCAAACAACATGGCAACCCACACAATCGAGGTCTTGCTGGGGTCCTGCCAGTGCGCATGGTACTGCCTGTGGAAGGTTGGGATGTGGAGGATATTGGTGGCCGGGTCGAAGGTGCTGAAGTAACGGCGGATCAGGATGTCTGACATGTAGCGTGACGGTATCTCGGCCAGAATCTCGGCTCTGCTGGGTCGTACAGCGGTTCCAAGCAGCAGACCAGGGCCGGCCCCAGCGTCCTCGTTGACCTCACGCCGAGTCTGAGCGACCTTGGCCACATGTTCATCGTACTCTTTCTTGTGCCGGAAAAAGTGGTTCTTGACTTCTCCGATCTCCTGCAACAGGGCGGCCCAATGGGCCTCGCCAATGTATATCGTTTTACCCCTCTCTTGGTCGACTCTGAGAATACCAAAGGACTTGGTGAGGTGCTCCGTCTCGCTCTCGTCGTCGTCGTTGTTGTTGTGGGCATCTCCCTCGCTGTCCTGGCCATCGTCAGGGTCTGTAGTCAGATTCGGCCTCGACAACGACGCACTTCCAATGTCGGCGGTGTTGGCAGCTAGCGCCTGGGTGGCAGCCGTCGGACCAGCCGAGGAAGAGCCATTTGTCATGAGAGAGAGGACCAGGCCTTCAAGCCGGTTGATCCTGTTTTGCATGTCATCAGGTGTGGTGGCATTGGCACCTGCTGAGCCTGGACTTCCCTTCTTCCTTGGTGCAGGGGTGACATAGGTGCAGGCCGAAGCACTTTCTCGCCTGATGCAATTGTCGCATGGTGACTGTCTGTTGCATTTCAGCTTGCGGAGGCGGCAGGGCGCACAAGAGAGCGGCACACGATTGCGCTTGCGAATGACTCTGAAATTATCTGATAATAGAGTGGCATTGGGATTGCTGGAGCTGGACAAGGCTGCCACAGAAGGAGGTATGGGTGTCATGCTGGGCACTGTTAATAATACCAATACCTACAGTAATTAAAGCTTACATCCATATCTTCCTCTCTACTGTGGAATGCGAGATTGCCTCAGTGCTACAAAGTCTGCTCTCTCAGTTCTTTGCACAGCAATAGGCGGCGCAGGGCCTTACCTCTTGTGTCAATGGTGGAGGGGAGAGGCCCGGAGTTAAGAGATTTAGCTAGGAAGAGATTTAGCTAGGAAGAGATTTAGCCAGGAAGAGATTTAGCTAGCAAGAGATTTAGCTAGGAAGAGATTTAGCTAGGAAGAGATTTAGCTAGCAGTGAGGTAAGAGATTGCTGATCAGGCTGATACCTCACTCAATCATCCAAGTCCTTTTTATATCTTAGAGGTAAACAGCTTACACAGCGGTGCTGCTTGTTACTGTTGTATATACCTACGATTGAGCTGGGTCAAGCCCGGAGTTAATACTACCCCTCTAAAACTCCACCAACTTTGGACTTTGTACCCAACACATTCAGCAGGACGGACTCGTAAGTTCGAGGAAGATGGTGACCGGGAGGAGCGGGAGTGTGAAAAGGACATGATGAACTCGATCCAGCCATTTTCCTTTCTCTTTGTCATGGATTTTATCAAATTCGTATTCTGCCAGGGCAGAGGATCTATCACAGAACGTCTTCAATCGGATATCCCGGACGCCCCACTACAGGACCAGCCTTATGCGTGTGACTGGTACAGTCGGATGTGATCTGGCAAGACCTTTGAGGGAGGCTTCAGTTCGAACATGGAAGGCGTGCCTCCATCAGGCTGACGTGGGCAGGGTGAGGCGATTGAGGACAAGATCAGGAGTCTACTTCTAAGTGATTCCCCTATGAAAACTGCGTCGCGTCGCTCAGGGTGCAGCTGCTTGAAGAGACTGCCTGGGCCGATCTACATGGCGGCGGCGGCGCAGCTGACTGACGAGAACGCCTACTGGGGTTTCCAAGTTCAGTGGTCTTATCAGGGCCATTACCAGCCTTGGATCGACCCTTCCTATTCGCTGGCACATGAACGATGGTGTTCGTGCTCCTTGTCTCGCGCCGTGAACCGCGCCCACTTTCTTCTTGGGGTGTGTGGATGTGACTGCAGCATCCTTGTCTGGAGAATGGCCATTACCTTCCCTGGCCGTGCTAGAGGGCGAGTCCTTTGCTTGCAGAGCATCGACCTGGCAGCATGTACGACGACCGTCATCGTGGCCTCTGGGGGCTTCAAGATGGTCCGTCGCAGATCTGTCGGTAATGACATTGTCGCGATATACATCCAACGCTCGCAAACGTCTCGGAGTCGCCTAACAGCACAATGGTCAATGATATTCTTGATTGCCTGAGAAAGCGCTGGTATTGACTTTTCGTTATCCAGGAGATGTTTTGATAATCCTTTAACATGAAAGCTGTGTTGCTCTCCTGCGGCCGGTGCCTTTACCCAATACACATTGATTCGAGCCAGCTCATGGTCCATGGTAACAGAGAAAAACTGGGGCTCGTTATAATCGACGTTCTGAAGCCTGTGACCTCGCTGCATCAGTTCCAAAGTACTCTGCAAGGCAATAGCACCAGCACCAGCAGCTTGGTTTGTTGCAATGTGGTGTGTTCCGTTCTTTGCCTGTGACTTGAACTCAACAATTAGAAATGGGAACCGAATCTTTTGGTCTGGTACGCCACAGCTTCGCCCAGAGATGTTATCAACAAGAAGATCAATGAACAGAATCGAACCGTAATTGGTCAGTATTCATTTCCAGACGGACATCTGGCACCTCGTTCATGGCAGGGATGACGAGTGAACCAAGCTGGTTAATTATCACATATTTGGAGCATTGCGAAGCCGACGAGACTTCTCTCTCAGCTTTTGCACAACAGCATCGTCCAGCTCGGGTGAGGCCCCAGATCGCTGTATTATGCTCTGCGACAGACGCATCAAGTTCGCTGTCCTCAATATATATGTCGCGTTTTTGCAGGAATTGATTGTAATCTGAATCAAGAGCACTTGCAGCGGACCAGTCGGACTTTCTCGACGAAGTTGTACCAGTTAAGCTGACCGGTGATGGAACCGAGGAATGGCGAGGCATACTCTCTGCTAAGCTGAGATTTTCGGACTGATTTCAACTGAGAACGGCTGGGACTCTTCCAGCCAATGCTCAATAAAGTCACTCCCTTCTTCTGGACTCTTTTCCGCAAAGACTTTCGTATATTTTGCCGCTGGGCTGGGGTCCTCTCCACTATCCGTCGTCGCTGGGCTGACGTTTGCCTATTGGGCTTAGTACGGCAGACCGCGTCTTCTCCCCGCTTGGAATGCACATGCAGTAGTTTCCGAAGCCCCGCTGTTCACAATAGAGCCCTTGTCGTGGTTTCTCAGGTGTATTCTTGCGCTTCTTCGCTGTGCTGGAACTGCCCACATTCAGAGGCTGAAATTATACCGACACGTACGGGATACTCGGATTCGTCTTTGACTCTGCGAACATTTGGAACAGACGTTGGTTTGTTCTTGTATTGACAATGCTGGCCTGGGCAATGCCAAGTGAGATACTTAAACCAGAGGATGATCTTGCCAGTTGAGATCGCGCGGCCCGTTTCGCGGCGGACCGGTGGCGCTCTGTTGGACCTCTGTATCGTACTGTCGGCTGCCATGTCAAGCCGCAACAAAGTCGAGGATTAGTTGTCTGATTATAGGTTGTGGGAAGAGATGAACGTCTTGATGCATCGTATCTCATGAGTGGGTCACATTTCACGCTAAGCGCCGGCGGGTTTGAGTCTAAAGCAAATAGAGTGCGGCCCTAAGCTCAATACAGTTTAGTTCAATAACTTGGGTTCATAACAACCAAACACCACCTCGAAATGGATCTGCGATCAAGTATCAAGTATGGGGTAACAGGGTCAAAGTCCAGCCATATGTATACACACAAAAAGTCCAAAACCAATGCACATATTCTGTGCGTCGTCACTACGTGCAAGCATGGTCGTCTCGAGAAATCGTCATGCCGCCCTGGCTAGATTTCTCTCAGAAATCCCAGAAGCCCTTGTTCGGTCCTCCAGCTTTTGTCGCTGGTGCTGCGGCTGCGGCTGCCTGAGGTATCGTGTCTTCATCTCCCAGTCCCCATTGTGGCTGGAGGCCTTTCTTGAAGTCCTTGGAAGTAGGTCGGCGCTCCTGTTCAGCAGGCTGGTCGTAGGCGTCCCAGCTGGCGTTCACATTCTGCCATGACTTGTTGTGGCGGTGGCCTGCCACACCCTTGTTCTCATTATTGATCGTTGACGGGGCCGGGGCCGGGTCATCATTTAGATCCCAAGAGCTGGCAAAATCGTTGCGGCGACCTGCATTGTTGGAGATGTCGGCCAGAGGGCGCTCGTCCGCGACATGGTCCAGAGGATCGCGATACAGGGCTTTGGCAGCATCGGTGCGAGCAATGATCCGGGCTTGCGCAGGTGTTGGCCGATCCTCCAACGCAAAGTGGGCCAGAGTGTCCTTCCGCGGCTTCGGCACCACCTTGCGTTCAACCGGGGTTCCATCATCCTTGAGCTCGAAGTTGGCGGCAGCATCACGTCGCGGCTTGCCACCCGCGGCTTTGCTGGCATTGTCGGTGGGAGTGGCTGTGTCGCCATCAAGAGTGAAGTGCACCTTGCCATCAGGTCTTTCCTTCACCGCCACCTTCTGGGGAGTGGAGAAGTCGGTCAAGTCCCATTGAGAGGTGTGCTTGCTGGCGTTGGCATTCACCGGACGCGTCGCATGACTGTCCTGCGCCTTGCTCTCGCCCTTTTTGTACTGGAAAGGATCGTCCTCAGACAACTCACCAAGATCGAAGTGGTTGTACCGCGCCGGGTTGGTCTTGTAGATCTTGGGCGATGCATAGTCTTCTTCATTTTCTTCCAGGATGCGATTGCGGCCAAATTTCTGGTTGCTGCCGCCTTTGGGGGCAATCACGCCGCTCTTCGTGGGCGAGTCGGGGTCATTGGCTTGGAGACCAGGAGCAAGGATCTCGGTGATGTCGCGTGGAGCTGGCTTGAAGGGCTCGGCGCGTGGTGGCACCACAGCTGGCAGGGGCTGGGAGATGGAAATATTCTCAATGGTCTGTTGGACGAAATAGGTGTCCATGCTGGTGTATGGATCCTTGACCAGTCTCTTGCTGGGAGACACATTCCGCTCTGTCTGTCCGCTCTCTTCCGTGCTGCGGCCGCGCGGGCTGGTCGGTGCGGTCGGCTGCCGGGCAATCGGCTGGTTCGAGGCACTGTTGGCGATGAGTTTGACCTGATTCTTGCCATCGGTCACCGGCCAGTTGCGGCCACGGGAACCAATGACCTCGGTTTGCAGGAGCAGGGAGCCTTGGTCCCACGAGATGCGGATCTGACTGATCTTCTGGTCGGCGTCGAAGTGGACAATATGGGTCTGCGGCAGTTGTTAGCGATCACAGTGCCCTCTCATCATCACGGTGCCCACTCACCACAGGAAGATTAACGACCCTGCCCGAGACCAAGTTCTCGAGCCGAGGCAGGTATGCACCACCACCAGACAGGAACTCCAGCGTGGTGTCAACCTCAAGGGCAACCGAGGAAGGGCCTTGGACAGCATTGATGGTCTTGAAGGACTTTGGCTTGACCACCTCCTTGCTCTGGCTCTCCAGATGGCGGATCACAGGGCCGGGTTCGGTGAAGGAGGTGAGGGTTGGCACATAGTGAAGAGCGGCGTTGTCGCTCAGGCTGAGAGGGTTAGGAGACGCCAGAAAGCGCTCGTAGATGGCTATGAGCGACATCTCGATCTGACCCTGCCCTTAAGACACAGTATGCAGAGAAGAGCGGCTGCCCAGTTTCCCACAGAGAGAGGCGATGAGAGCGTGGGGAAATGTAAACAAATACGTGTTTGTTTGGGATACGAACCCGGTTCGAAGTTACGCAACCCAGTCGAGGGGTAATTTGGATCGAAAACAAAGTTGAAGCTTCTGCCTACGAGGATGGGTGCGCTGGCATGAGCTGATGAACGACCAGGAGTTGATTACTTCAGTGACAGGTGCACATTTCACTTTGTTGGCGAGATGGACGGCAATGTCTGAAACAGGCTAGACTGAAGTGGGGAAGGGCTATTGCACTGGCAACGGCTGAATCGGGTTAGTCAGAACAACACGCAGCCCTAAGCCTATCCCTAAACAGGCTTACTGCCGTTGTGCCTAATGCACGCCACTGTCTCATCCCCCACCAGTGATTCGTGCCCGTACGTGTACTCATGCTCCTTGCATGGCAAGCTTGGCCTTTTGCCCCCCATGTTCATTCCGGAGATGTCACAGCCAAAGCTGTCGTCGTAGGCTCGAAACCTATGGTTGTGTGGCAAGGCATTTGTTGCAGCGACGATGCCTTGGGGTCTTCAAGCACCGCTGTAACACCCACTAGGCCGCCATATCTCGACCGCAGGACGGACAGGGCAAAATCGCAAGAGGTGCCACTCAATCGCGCATGGCCACATGGCAGGCATCGGGGCAAGAGGCTCTCTCACGGCGTCGCTGGTCCAGTTGCCTTTGCTTGAGATAGCAGAAGAAATGTAGCAGAAGCAGCAGCATCAGGTCAAGCCAAACCACTCGGCCGACATCTTGCCAATAGCATGCATTGCGCCCACATCGCTTCGCAATCCAATGATCTGTACGCGCACTGCAGAGCCCTTTTGGATCGAGTCATTGCGCGAGTCGGCGAACTGGGGAGGCGTGGCATCGGGTTGGTAGGTCATGCCCTCGGGCAGATGCTGCAATCCGGTCAGCTGTCTGACGGCAAAGGAACTCTCCAGACTGCTAACAACTGACCACTTTCGATACGAAAACACCGAGCGGGCCGGCCTCGCAAAAGACGCCTTGCGGCTTGACACTGGTTACGACGCAATCAATCTAGGTCCAGGTCAGCCGAGGGCTCATCTGCCATCCGAGCATGCTGTAGTACAGTTTCGCCCTTGAAAGGCTTCCACAGGATCGCTCTGTAGTTGATGGTAAAGTGCGCCTCGCCCAACCCAGGCTGGATCTTGCCGGGCGAGATGTTGTGGATGTCCATGATGCAGACGATGTAGTACTCTCCATTGCAGTGGCCCTCCATGTCTCGGTAGAGCTGGTCCCGCAGGTTCTGCTCGATCTCCTTACCGAAGAAGGTCGGGTGGACCGAGATGTCGCGGTCGAGGTACTCGAGGAAGAACATGATGAGATGACCACTCTGGGTGTGCGGCTGGCGGGGCTGGAAAGAGGGGCGCACGCGAGAGAGTCACCAGGACAGTGTCAGCGCATGATACAGAGATTGGACCTGCGACTGAAGCAAGCACGCCGGCCGGATATTTGCAGCTCGCAGGTGAGAGTATCAGTCCACGCAAGAAAGCTACTGTGGTAAATTGTGAAGAGCGCAGCCTCGTGTCTTGGCGCTTGACACAATTAAACGCAACCCTAATTAATAATTAATTACTGTGTAATTGGGACAATGAGATCCTTTTGCTCTTTTGCCTCTGGCCATGGCCCTTGGCGGGTTCTGTACTATTGATCCGCTTGATTATGTGTCTATGCCAGAAGAACTATCCCACTGTCCATCAAGAAAACTTCAGGTGTATGCTTCTGATTGAGCTTCGCGATTAACCACGGCGCGTGTGCACTGCCGGTTCCAGCGCGTCAAATCATCAGGCGTTCCACCTTGTTCTTCAGTTCTCTGATCTGGGGCGTGAGGTCGCTGCTCTCGTTCGTGGTGATGCTGGCTGCAATTACAGCCCGGCTGACTCCACAAGCGCGACCAAGCGCCACCTTGCTCGGCACGTACACGTACGGCACGTTCTTGTCCTCGGCAAGCAGCGGCAGATGAAGGAGGATAGCGAGCGGGGAAGTATCGGCTGCGAGGATGACGATCTCTGAAGTTCCACGGTTCAGTGTCTTGGTGGCTGTAAGCGATGCAAAGTTAGCTTTCATTACCAGGCAGAGAGATGAGAGAACATGCCTTCGTTGGCCCCCTTCTTCAGCTGGCGATAGTGACTGGCTTGTTGAACCAGGTCAAGGATCGATTGTGCCAGCTGATCGTCAGCTATCGGCCATGCTGTTGGAGAATCAGTATCACAGCCCGAAAGAGGGTGTCGCTTATCGGTCTCGTACCTGCGCTCTCGTTCATGATGGATTGATTCACTCTGGCTCACTCAGCGGATCACGGCCAGGCTCTTGCAGTGTCGAGTATGCTCGGGGGAAAGCTGGTGCAAAGATATCTCGAAAAATGCAAAAAGACTTTCCGTTCCTAAAAAGTAAAGCTTGGCAGCTGCTCGATAAGGTTAGGTGCAGCCTCTCCCGCTACTAGGACCGGATAGGGATAGCGTCAAGTCCGGCATATTCCGGGACTGTACGGAGTACACATAGGTCGTTCTACAAGATCATTGTCATCATGTTCTCTACTAGAGTCTTTACTAATTAATCAGATCAAGATGTCTCTAAACCTGGAGAAGCAGCTTCGCTTTGTGAGTCGCATCACACCCCCCCTCGAACTAAACTGCCGACTAACATGTGCAGTACGGAGCATATCACAACAACACAGTATGTTGGGATAGAGGCCATGTATATTTCCACACTCAGCTCACTGGTGGGAAAAGGTTAACGTTGCGATCCACATTGCCTGTGTGCCTGTCATCCTTCTGACAGCCATTCTTCTGGTCTGAAGGCCGGTCTCTGCCATATACCTACCTCGACGCTGACATGCGACAGTGCACCAACACCGGCCCGCTATTCCACCTTCCAAACTATCTTCAATTGCCATATCTACCGCCTACGCTCGGGGTGATAGTAAGTCTGGTGTACACCCTTCTATATCTCCTGCTGGAGCCAGTAGCCGGTGGCTTATTGTCTGTGCTTCTATTGGTCGGCACTGGCTATGTCGGCCATTTGGCCCGTCAATACGGCATGACCGCCAACTACTGGGCCCTGGGGATTCATGTGGCAAGCTGGATTGCGCAGTTCATCGGACATGGCAAGTTTGAAGGACGTGCGCCTGCGTTGCTGGACAACCTGTTCCAAGCATTCTTCCTTGCCCCTCTTTTCGTCTGGCTGGAGATCCTGTTTGCGCTGGGCTATCGACCCGAGCTGAGACGTAGGGTTGAGAAGATGGTGGAGCAGGACATTGCCAGCTTTCGAGGCGAGAAGCAAGAGAAGACGGTAAACGGGGGTGTCAATGGTACCACTGTCAATGGCCAGAGCAAGAGTTCTTGAGGTATTGTCTATTGTCTGATGGATGGATCGCTTTTGCCATTTGAAGCAGGAAGCAGAGAGGCCGCAGAGATACCCCATATGTTGTTTTGTGGAACGCCATCTTGGTAGAATTCATCTGTTGCCATAGATTATGAGATCGACGACGTGGAGGACGCTGAGGTGCGCAATAAGTTCAGCACGATGCTCAAGCCCTCCAGACTGAAGTATCATGAAACCATCTGATCCTGTTCTATGTCGTAGGGTGTCAGTGCAACCAGACAGCTGTCGAGGCATGTCGTCTCTCCATCCCAAGACCTGCCATTTTATCTTCCCTTTTTATCAGCCACCACCCGCATCCCTCCAGTAATTTGCCGTCGTTCGCTCTTCTGACTACCTGGGACATGCCTGCGAGGAAGATACGGCGATGGCTAACAAGACAAGACCTGGAGACGGATCATCAGAAGAGGCTGAAATGTACGTGTCCACTCGTCCAAGTAGAGCCACACGCTTGACTGACCGTACCAGTCTGAAGCATCTCACTGCTGCTGATCTCAGGCACTTGGAAACAAGGGTCAAACCAGGCCGTGTTTTGACCACCGACAAGGACTATGCCGACGAAATTGCCCGCCTCGAAGCGTCCACTCGGCGATATACAGCCCAGACAAAGGCACTCACCGCACAGGGCGAAGCACTGCAGCGTCTTTCCCAGCCGTCTGGCTCAAGGTTGGTCAAGCGCGCGCACTGGTTCAGCCAAAGGGCTCTGGGTGAGGCGCAGTATGCAAAGACACTGGTACTGTATATTCTCCCACTGGCCCTGTGCGGGAACAAGCTCACACCAATGAGTAGAATGATGATGCCATCAACGAACTCAGAGACCGACTGCAGACAGCATCGACCTCGCTTGAGCGCCTTTCCAAGACCTTGCCCTCGAGTGTGTCTGAGCTGTTGAGAGCGCACGATGCTGCCATTTCAGCGCTGGAATCAGACGGCATTCTTGCCACCCAAAATGATGACAACGACGACGACGACGACGATGGCAATGCCTCGCTTTCAGACGACTCACGCACCAAGCTTCTAGCAACAGCCCTGGCTAAGCACCGTGCCGACTCTCTCCGCAATCACCTCGATCGTATCTTTCTCGACAACCTTTCTACGCCGATGGACAACAACGACGACGCTGATGAGCTTGTCGGTGAATCTGACTCTGCCAGTGCAGAAGCAGAGGAACTCCATACCCTTGAAGCGGGAATCCAAGCACTCTATGTGGAAATCGACGATGTGACATCTATGCTAGTCTCACAGGAATACCTCCAGCCACTGCAAGCCTCTCTCAACCAAGATCGTACCCATCGGGCGGCTGCAAAGGCCAGCCGGTTACACAGCGTGAGCCTTTTATAGTCTTCTTTTCTCTCTCTCTCTCTCTCCCTCACCATTATATTACCATGGCTAACACTGAATATCTATTGGTGCCGCAACTAGACGATCCAGAAACTCAACATGCTCACCAACGAACTGTCCTCGTGGGACGAGCACGCCCAGACGGTGCGATCAGGCCTCGTCCTGCACCGGCATCTCCACGCGCGTCTGAGCCAGATCGAGGCCGAGGTCAAGGCCAGAAGCCAACTCCCAGCCACAGGCCCGGCTTCCAAGGCCGTGCCACCAAAGCTAGAACTAGCCGTCGAACGCTGTCTCGCCCATATAGATGGCGGTCCACCCGCGGCCACGACTACTGGCGGCGACGATACAAGCGACGCGATTCTAGACCTTCTCGAAGCCAGCATATCTGCACGACGCGGAGCTGTTGCCTCTCTTGCTGCAGCGGCCCAGACATCGGCACCACATGCGTCGACGGCCTCGCTCGACTCGCTCGACGCTCATGTATCTGAAGCGCAGCAAGGCCTTCTTCTTCTCCTGCACCAGTCTTGATTGTATTCTAATTCTACGTCAGAGATGAGGAAAGGAGAGAGAAGAAACAAAAAAAAAGAACAGAATAAAGTCGAATGAGTTGTGAATTATAGTCGAAAAAAAAAGGAGACAGAGAAAGAGGTACAACAGAGCTATACAAGACATCTCAGAGACGGTGATGCAAAATCCACCAGCCCATTTTCATTTTCAGATCCAATGGCCAATTAATCACTCGAGCGATCAAGCAACATAGATACAAAAGCACCCCTTGCATCGAAAGGAAAAGCCTGATATGAAGTGTATCCATCCATTGCAGTGTTGTTTTCCAATGGCACCAAAAAAGAATTGTGCATATTATTCTTTTTTTTTTCTTTTTTCATTCTTGTTTAGAAAATCATCCATGTCCGGCAACCTCAATGCCTGCTCCGGTGGTGCCGGGAGCCAGGGGGGTGTGGAAAGCGGGGCGGGAAGGCAAGACCGAACTGGCTTTGCGCTTCTCGCCGCTGCTTCGACTCTTGGGCCTGGTCTCGGCATCGAGTGGTGCAGTGGGAGAATCGACGACGACGACAGCAGCAGCAGCGACCGCAGCAACAGCAACAGCAGCAGGCTCGGTCCCACTCAGCCGCCTGGCCAACATCTGGGCCTCCTGCTGCAAGACGGCCGGGTCGACTTTGAGAGAAAAGTCCATGAGGAAACAAAAGGTGATTTCCAGCCTGCTCAACTCGCCCTCGCTCACGCCGCCGACTTTGCTGAACCGGCTATGCGGCCAGCTGAGATCCTCCAGCGCCTTCATCGCCACACGCAGCCCGGCCAGCACCAGGCGGTGCACGTTTCGCGGCGTGACAGGTATGAGGCGATCCTGCACGGCAAGCCGCCTGATGTAGTGGTTGGTTGCGAGGTAGACGGCCGCGGACATGGGGCAGAACTTGTGCAGGCGCAGCAGGTAGTCCTCCAGAGTGATGGGCGGCGGGCGCTTCGACCAGAACTTGCGCGCGATCAGCCCATGCTGGATATGCGCCGGCTGTGCACGCGCGCCAATGTCCTCCCTCGGCGACGCGGGGTAGTCCTGTGCCTGCGCCTCGGGCGAGCCGATGGGCGCCTTGAGAAAGGGCACGCCATCAATCTGTTCGGGTGGTGAAATGCCGAATGAGACCAGGCTCCTCTTCCTGCTCGCCATCGCCTTCTCATTTCTGAGTGAGGATGAATGCAGCGGGGAGGAAGAGGAGCCGGCGGCAGCATTGGAGGGTGACGGGGAGGGGCAGCGACTGCGAGGCGGCGGCGTGGGGGGGACATCCCCCGTCGCCAGGACGAGACTGTCGACACTGCGACATAGCAGCTTCAGCGCGGCGAGGGGGGTCAGCGTGAAGATGTCGAGATTGTCGGAATCAAAGGCATCTTCGTCTGGGAGCGGGCTCTTGATAGGAGGAACGATCGCCCTGTCGTTCTCTGGCTCCGGCGGCCGGGGGAGTGGAGGAGTGGAGGACTGCGACCTGGTCAAGTCTTTGGCATTGGCCTCGTCGGCTGTGCTCATATCGCCTGTCGGTCTGCCTGTTGGTCTGCCTGTCGGTCTGCCTGCCTATCTGCCTGTCTGTCTGCCTGTTGCCTGCTGCCTGCTGCCTACACCTTGCAGTTATATCCTGATATCCTCTCTCAGTCACCCTGTTGGCTCAGCCGGGACTCAGCCGGGACTGGGCTATCGTAGAGTGTGAAGCTGATGAACGTGGACCCAAGCACTGCCAGTGCGCCGCCCACATGGTCAAGCTTCGCTCGACCCTTTTCTCACCACTCACCAGCCTCTGACCAGCGTCGTCATCAACCACGGACAGACTCCAGAGAGAGAGAGAGAGCAAGAGAGAGAGAGCAGGAAGCACAGGAACAGGAGGACCAGGAGAATTTCACGCGCCTGATGCGACCTTGACCAATACCTGAAGATACACCTGGCTATTTTGCTTATTCGCGTCGAACAAGTCCGCCGAACTAGGGCCACGCACGCACTCGCCGAGGTGGGCTGAAGTGGGTGGGACAGAGCAAAAGACAAAGAAGTCCAAGATTGCCGAGCTCAGATGAGTTGGGGCAAGCAGCGGCTTTGCACAGCCCTCAATCTCAATTCGGGGGACTTGGAACTGCCTTATCAGCAAACGAAAGCGGTGTAGATAGTATTATGATTACTTAGTAGTCACTCAATCAATACCAGAACATCCGTGCCTCGTGACCCGTCAGCGGTATCGTTTTCACAACGTTTTTTCCAATGGTTGAACACTAACGACAAACATGCCAAGCTCTGCCCTGTATCGGAGGGGTAATTAGGTAATTAGTTCTTATTAGTTCCTGTCACGCTAATGGCTGGGGCTAATATCAAATCTTACTTCATTCGCACTAGCCGCCTTGAAAACAGCAAGGCTCTATTTCGAATAAAACATCGAGAAAAATGCCACAGGCGAAGGGTAGACGGCCAATAGCAGGTTCATTTGGACCGGGCCGTAGCTCCACCACGATCAGTCTTGATTGGCTTTGTATGCATGCATTTCTCCGTTTCTGACTGCACTAAACAGGCACAGCAAGGACACTAAACTGCTAGTGTGACAGAAAATTAATCCGTACTCGACCATATATATTCAGGCAGTAACTCACAGGTCCTCAAGAAAAGAAACAAACAAACAAACAAACACGATGTCGTCCGAGCCCAAAAAGACCTTCACCGGCGGCGACCAAGGATTCGTCGACTTGACGCTCAAGGAGGTGCAAGACTACAACCACAACACCAAGAAGTTCATCTTCGAGCTCCCCGACCCCGAAGCCGTTTCCGGAGTACATGTGGCTTGTGAGCGCGCGATTGTTTTTTCTTTTGTTTTCTTGTCAGACATGGCGAGGGAAAAAAAAAAGAGTGTGTTTTGTGCTGATTCATTGTGTGTTTGAATATAGCTGCCATCCTGACCCAGTGGCAGGCTCCTGACCAGGACAAGCCAACTATCCGGCCATACACGCCGATCAGCGACGAAGGTCAGCGATTGCGATGACGAGGTTCTTTTTTTTCTTTTTCTTTTTACAAGGACATCTACTGACACATCTCTCGCCGTGTGTGTGCGTGTGTGGTGTACATGTGCAGATGCCAAGGGCCACCTCGATCTCCTTGTCAAGGTCTACCCGAATGGGCCGATGTCGACTCACATCCACAGCCTGAAGCCCGGCGACACGCTGGCCATCAAGGGCCCCATTGCTCGGTATGCGTGGTCGGCGAACAAGCATGAGCACATTACGCTCGTTGCCGGTGGCACGGGTATTGCGCCCATGTACCAGCTGATACGCAGCATCTTCTCCAACCCAGAGGACAAGACCAAGGTGTCGCTTGTTTTTGGCAACATTGCCGAGGAGGACATCTTGCTCCGGGAAGAGTTTGATAAGCTCGAGAAGGAACATGGTGCCAGTGGGCGCTTCAAGGCCTTCTATACCCTGGACAAGCCGTCAGAGAGTTGGCAGTTTGGAAAAGGTTTCATCACCAAGGAGCTGCTGAAGGAGGTCATCCCGGACCCCAAGAGTGAGAATATCAAAGTGTTTGTGTGTGGTCCGCCGCCAATGTACAAGGCTATTAGCGGCTGGAAGGTGAGTCCAACTGACCAGGGCGAGGTCGACGGGATCTTGAAGGAGCTTGGTTACACCAAGGAGCAGGTCTTTAAATTCTAGATTGAAGGTGACAGGTTAGAATAGCTAATTGAAACAGCCTCTGATTGTTGATTATGAAGATGCTTCTACTATCAAGCTGCATAAGAAGAACCATCGCCCACTCAACCAAACTCAAGACATTATTTGCTCTGCAGCACCAGTCTGTATCTCCAACCCTGCATCTCCAACCCTGCATCTCCAACCCTGTGTCTCTCAACACCAACAACTCTGACCGACAATGCACTCTGACCAACAGTTGAATAGTTACTACCACCCACTGCTGTTTCTCTTCCTCCTCAAGTCGGTCTTTGCATGACTGTGGGCGTCGGTGTGCACATCTGGTTGACGAATCAACACCTCGCGACGGGCCTGCCTCGTAAGAACAGTGGGAAGCCGAGTATCGCTAACCCGCTGCCTCTCTATCTCAAGCCTGTATGTTTCACGCTCGCGTCTCTCGAACCGGCTGCTCCAATTCTCACGCCGAATCCCATCTCTGAGCTCGATGGTGGTTTCTTCTCTTGTCTCAACCCGCTGAAATTCATGCAGCCTTGTGCTCAGGCTTTGGGTATGATGGTGATGGTGATGGTGGTGGTGGTGGTGGTGACGATGCTCAGTCACAGTCGCCGCGCCGTGGGTAGGTCTCGCATGTGGGTCGATGAAGCGATGTCGGGGGGTCACTTCTGAGTAGCTACCTGCCGAGCGGCTGCGAAGAGGACTCTCAACCACCGGATGTCCCAAACGGTCTTCGGGGCGGTGGCTCTGGACGATCGTGACCTCTCGATGGCTCTTTCCCCTCTGGCCTTTCTGCTTTGGATACCGGTGGTCATGCTCGTTGTCACTGTCGCTGTCGCTGGTCAACAAGATTGCTTGTCTTTGTCCTCGCTTCCTTGGGAGAGGGGCATATGAGTCCCTCGGCCGGAGATCCATGACACAGTTAGGCATTTGAGGAGGTGGTGAAGTAGGCGCTGGTGGCAAATAGTCGTAGGGGCTTTCTCGTCGTCTCCCTAATGATGATACTGTTGTCTGACTGCGTTGTCTTCGCAAGAGAAAGATTCAAACTGAACGGCAGAGGGTGTATTTCCTCCTATCTGCATCATTCAATGGTGATTGGCTCCATTGGGGGGTCATGGTTTTTAGTGGGATAGCTGCCTGAAATGTGGTCGCTCTGCGGTCGCTATATTGACCTGAGTCAAAATCTGCCTTGCGCGTGATACTTGTGATACTGTCTGTACACAACCATCATCGACGCAGAGATTTCATGTGACTATCGTTGCCAGTTGAACAGGTGTGAAATTGGGTCCAAGCGATCTATGATACTCGCCGCCTCGCCCGTTGTTGTACAAGAAAATACATACCTCTCAATTTTGCAGGGTGACACAACAACGTGATACCGGGCCCTTTTCAAGGCAAGCCTTGCCTCGTTGAATAGGGGGAACTCACTTGGTGGGTGCCATGCCCTCGACACGACCGAGCACTCAGCCGAGGTGACCATAATTCAGACAGGAGCCTGGGCAGTTTGTCATGCTGTTTCTTCTCCTTTGCATAGCCCGACAGCTTCGACCAACGTCGGCGACGAACAGTCTATCATAAGCTTCTGAATGACAGAGTCCTCGTCGATGCAGGCCGGGTGGAAAAGCTGTTCAGGTTGGAGACCACAACCCTGCCACACTCGGCCATCTGGGTTAGGCGAGTGGAAGCAACATATGTTCCAGCAAGCACTTGATCAATTCTGTGGTCTCGTTGTCTACACAGTCGACTACTATTGTAGTCAAGTTGTATGGCCTAAGCAGGGGCGGTGTAGGCGCAACAGGAAGGCGCTGTGCTGTACAGAACGAGTAATTAATTACGGTGCATACGCATTACGTCACTGCCCTATACGCGACTCTTACGCTACGCGTTATTTGCCAGCCTTTCCAGCGCGTGCTCTCCCAAGTACAGCATACAGCATACAGCAGCACCCAACATCCACCATGGGGATCAAACGTGGGTCTGACATCGAGCCGTTGAGTACAATGCTGACTGGCAGTAGAGCTATCTCATGTCATTGCCGAGGAGGCGCCCGACGCAATCAAGACGGGCGAGATCAAAAACCACTTTGGCCGCAAGGTCGCCATCGATGCGTACTGTTGCCTGCCTGCGGATATCGAGCGCTGCCGCTGACTGCCTTAGATCAATGAGCATCTACAGTTTCCTCATCGCAGTGCGATCAGATGGCCAGCAGCTCACGTCAGAGACTGGCGAGACGACCTCACACCTGATGGGCATGTTTTATCGTACACTAAGGATCGTTGACAACGGCATCAAGCCGCTCTACGTCTTCGATGGCGCGCCTCCCAAACTCAAGTCCGGAGAACTAGCCAAGCGATTTGCTCGAAAGTCAGAGGCAACAGAGCAGGCTGAAGAAGCCAAAGAGACGGGTACTGCCGAAGAGGTCGAGAAATTCTCACGGCGGTCGGTCAGGGTTACAAGAGAGCACAATGAAGAGTGCCGCCGGTTGCTGAAGCTGATGGGCATCCCCTACATTGTGGCTCCAACCGAAGCCGAGGCCCAGTGTGCCGAGCTGGCCAGAGCAGGAAAGGTGTATGCTGCCGCGTCAGAAGATATGGACACACTCACATTCAATGCTCCCATTCTCCTCAGACATCTTACCTTCAGCGAACAGCGGAAAGAGCCAATCCAAGAGATACACCTTGACAAAGTGCTTGAGGGCCTGGGTATGGACCGAGATCAGGTCAGAGTTGAACAGTCTGCAATCACAGCTGGCGGTTGGCTAACATGACACAGTTCATCGATCTCTGCATCCTGCTCGGCTGTGACTATCTCGATCCCGTACCCAAAGTCGGGCCGAACACAGCCCTCAAGCTGATACGCGAACACAAGAATCTCGAAGGCGTGGTTGATTTCATTGAGAAGGACCCGAAGAAACGGTACAAGCTGCCAGAAGACTGGCCATACAAGGATGCAAGACTGCTCTTCCTCGAGCCTGACGTGCGCCCGGCCGATGACCCGGCATGCGACTTCAAGTGGGAAGCGCCGGATGTGGAGGGTCTGGTCAAGTTCCTGGTGCATGAGAAGGGCTTCAACGAGGACCGGGTGCGAAGCGCGGCGCAGAAGTTGCAGAAGAATGTCAAGACAGCACAGCAGTCGCGGCTCGAAGGCTTCTTCTCAAAGATTCCCAAAACAGAAGAGGAGAAGGCCGGACTGAAGCGGAAGCATGAGCAGAAGCTGGCAGAGTCCAAGAAGAAGAAGAAAGAAGAGGCCAAACAGAAGAAGGACTCGAAGGCCAAGGCACATTTGAATAGCTGAATAGCCGAGTTGGCATACCACAGCAGTAATGAGGACCACAGCAGTAATGAGGACCACAGCAGTAATGAGGACCACAGCAGTAATGAGGACCACAGTAGTAATGATGATGACGCGCGACACGTATTCCAAACCAGTGCGGCAAATGCAGATTTCATTTGTATAGAGAACGGAAGTTGCAAAAGAGCAGTGGAAAGAGCAAAGGAAAAAAGAGCAAAGAGTTGTGGAAAGAGCAAAGAGCAAAGGAGTGGAAAGAGCAGGTGTTGTGGAAAGAGCAAAGGAGTGGAAAGAGCAGGTGTTGTGGAAAGAGCAAAGGAGTGGAAAGAGCAAAGTGTTGTGGAAAGAGCAAGTGGAAAGGGTGGAAAGAGCAAAAGGGTCAGATCGGATCAGAGGCCGGATGAGCAAGACAGAGCGGACACACAAGATCAGGCAGTTGCCATCGAGGACAGCCAATGGGAGCAAGCCGCCTGATCCACTGCCGTGACTGTGAAACTTTAAATTTTGCTTCCCTGTCACGTCGCTGGCTGCTGATTGGCTGGGAGGGCAAGTTGCAGGTTGATTTTAGATGCACCTGCGTCTGTCATGTGATTTTATATAATCCGCCGACTCCCCTCGCTCACGCGCCCACGTAGTCGACTACTTCTCCTCCCTCAACTGCTCATCGTTGCCTATTCACCAATTAACTTGCTCTGGTCCTCAGAACTCCTATTTACCACCCATTCTACACTCCCTACAGCAAGAATAATCACCACCATGCCTCCAAAAACAGCAAAAGCTTCCAGCTCGTCGGCCAAGGCCAAGTCGACTGCCCCTCCCGTCCATGGCAGCTACAAAGGTGTGTATCTCAACTCCTGCCCATCTCGTTGGGCTCGCGTCGATATTGCCTGAACCCTTGGTCAATTGCTAACACGATGGTATAGACATGATCAAGGACGCCATTCTGAACGTGAGTTGATTCTCAATGCGCCTGACCATGTCGGCGCGTCTGCCAGACCTCGTCGTCGCTGTCGCAAACCTTCCCTGTCCTGCGATGAGCTTTCCCTGCGCTTCAAACTTCCGGGGATCTTGCTGACGCGTCTTCTCCATCAGCTCAAGGAGAGAAACGGTAGCAGGTAAGCTTGGAGGCCCCTGTCGCGATGCTCATCGCCGCTGCCCGTCTTTTTCTACTGGCATGACCATGGACTAATATTTTGCAGCCGACAAGCCATCAAGAAGTACGTGCGCGCAAACAACACCATCACCACCACATCCGAGAGCCAATTCGACTCGCTCTTCAACAAAGCTCTCAAGACTGGTGTTGAAAAGGGTGACTTTTCTCAGCCCAAAGGGGTAAGTGCACCCAAGCTGCAGGTACCCCCATTGGCCCTCCGGCTAACCATAGCAACAGCCGAGCGGGCCCGTCAAGCTTTCTCCTGCCCTGAAGAAGCCAGCACCCAAGAAGGAGAAGACTGAGAAGGTTGAGAAGACCGAAAAGGCAGAGAAGTCTGAGAAGACTGAGAAGACCGACAAGGCGGAGAAAGCTGAAAAGACCGAGACCGCTAAGCCGGCTAAGGCTGCTCCCAAACCCAAGGCAAAGGCTGCCGCTCCCAAGAAGGCTGCTGCTGCTGCTGGCGCCACCGCCGCCCCCAAGGCAAAGAAGGCCTCGACTGCGGCCACCAAAGTTACCAAGCCCAAGGCCAACAGCAAGGTCAAGGCCACCAAGAAGAGCGAGGCTCCGGCCGCGGCAGAGGAAGCCAAGGTTCTTAAGAAGACAGCAGCCGGTCGCGTGAGCAAGACAAAGACAACAACTGGAGCAGCCAAGAAGACTGCGGCAAAGACAAGTCCGAAGAAGAAAGCGCCGGCCACCAAAGCCACCAAGGCAGCAACACCCAAGAAGAGCTCCTGAAGGGGCTTCGCCTAGATGATCTTTCTCATTACGACTTGATGCCTTTTTGTCTGAGCAGCTGGGTAATACCCGCTGCAGTGGTGTAGCACGTCTGTCTGATGGCGTTGACGATGATGGAGTGGGAAGAGGGGTTTGGGAAGTTTTTGGAGACCAGGACATGGACATGGAGAACTATTGTCATTGCTACTGGCCTGCTTGTTCAGTTCAGGTTCCTGACAAGCCTCATCTCACCTGCTATTGTTTTTCTTTGCCGGCATTTCATTTGTTAAGCGAATAGGGGGATGGACACGGCAAGACATGGCTTCTACGGCAGGGCGGCGTTTTGGAAGATACCTTGGGGCTTGCAGCAAGCTTGTGTAAGAGTCACTATTGCAAATACGATGTTCTTCCATCCGAAGAGAGGTTTCACTCTGGACTGCGCGCCGTCATTTCTTCACGCACCGATCTGTCAACACGTACTGTACCCTAGGTACTGCTTCAGTCACCACAGGTCGATGCAGCCTCGCAGATTCTTGGTGTGGCCACGAAATTGGTTGGAAGTAATTTACTGCCACAGTACGCTCTAACCTATAACAGCAACTGCATACCCTAGTGACACTTAACCGCTCAAGGTCTTGCTTTAACCTCTTCTGGGAGTCAGAGTGCCGTCCTTCCTTCTTCGAGTTAGATCCGACATTGTTCAAATTTGGGGTAGATTGTAGTGTAATTGCAGTACGGAGGTCCGTATGTGTGAATCACAGGCTATCCAATGGCCTTGAACAATAATGCCCTTCGATTCGGTGACTCGGTGCAAGAGAGGCTCAGCATACGATATCCCAGCCAGTTTCGTGTCTAAGGAGAAGCTAGAGCTAATTTCCCTCACGTCGCCTTGATTTTGATGTGAAGAGTGGCATTCGGGACACCCGAAGTCCCCTAATCTGATATTCTACCCCGCAAGTTACTATTTCAAAGAGTGGGTCGCCAAGGACTCTAGGTGGCGCCAAGCCACGCCAGCGCACGAATCTCGATCTGCTCTTTATGGAGGATTTCAGGGCTCTTGAACTGGTGATATCCCAGCAGGAGATGGGAGGAGCTACACTACACTACAATTAAGCATGTTCCATAATAAAACCAGGAGAGCCAAGTCGATGGCTAGGAGTCTTTCAGAGTGGCATCATCCCTCAGACAGCTCCACTGTAGCATTAGCACGCTAATGATCGGAGCCGCATTTAGTCTCCGCTCCTCAGCCAGCTGCCCGCCTGCCTCGGGACCAGCCCCGAAAGTGCCCCTGCAGACAAGGAATCGAAAATAAATATGGTTGTTAAGCACGGCATGATCACTCTGTCCACCATTCCTGTACCCGGGCTAAACTTGTCCATCAGAATGTTTGCTCGATCCGCCGTTCGCCGCGTCGCCGGCCGTTGTGTCCCCACCGCTCGGTCCTTTGTCGCCAACCGTCAAGCATCCTCGGCCGCATTCAAATGGGAGGACCCTCTCAACCTCGACAGCCTGCTGACAGAAGATGAACGGGCTATTCAAGAGACGGCCCATGCGTACTGTCAAGAGCGCCTGTTGCCGCGAGTCCTCGAGGCGTACAGAAAGGAAGATTATGATCGGGAAATCCTCCGAGAGATGGGTCAGCTGGGCTTCCTGGGAGCAACCATCCAGGGCTACGGACTACCTGGCATTGGCAGTGTGGCCAATGGGCTCATCACGAGAGAGGTCGAACGTGTTGACTCGGGATACAGATCCGGCATGTCGGTGCAAGGGTCGCTGGCGATGGGAGGTATCTACGATCATGGATCTGCAGAGCAAAAGGACAGGTTCCTGGAAAAGATGGGCAAGGGAGAACTGGTCGGCTGCTTTGGCCTGACCGAGCCGAATCACGGGTCTGACCCCGGGTCGATGGAGACGACGGCCAAGCCGCATCCGTCCAAAGAGGGATACTATTCCATATCCGGCTCCAAGACCTGGATCACAAACTCGCCGATCGCTGACGTGTTTGTGGTATGGGCAAAGCTGCAGGAGACGGGCAAGATCCGGGGCTTCATCATCGAGAGATCACAATGTCCGCCGGGTACACTGGAAACGCCCAAGTTGAAGGACAAGAATGGCCTGCGGGCATCCATCACCGGCATGATCCAGCTGGATGCCTGCCCTGTACCAAAGGAGAACATGTTCCCCGAGGTTGAGGGTTTGAAGGGGCCATTTGCCTGCCTGAACAGCGCCCGCTTCGGAATTGCGTGGGGCACAATGGGTGCGCTGGAAGACTGCATCGCTCGGGCCAGAACATACGCACTAGAGAGAAAGCAGTTCAAGAACAACCCGCTTGCGAGATACCAGCTGATCCAGAAGAAGCTGGCAGATGCCACCACCGATGTTGCATACGGCCTGATGGCTGCTTACCAGGTGGGCAGGTTGAAGGATCAAGGCAAGGCCACGCCCGAGATGATTTCTCTGATCAAGCGGCAAAACTGTGACCGGGCCCTGTGGAATGCCAGGATCCTGCAGGAGATCTTTGGAGGAAACGCAGCCAGCGACGAGTATCACATTGGCCGACATGTTGCCAACTTGTTTGTGTGCCAGACATATGAGGGACAGAGTGACATCCATGCTCTTATCCTGGGAAGAGCCATCACAGGCGTGCAGGCATTTGTGTAGATTATCATTGTTACTGTCATTATCATCCTTTGTTCTGCCGTCGCTGCTGCCACTACCGCTGCCTGGCTGCCTGCCGTTGCTGGTCTGCCGCCTGAAGATTTGTCATGAGGCAAGTGGAGTGGCAATTGCTCAATGATCGGCAGTCGCTACTCGACGCTTCCATGCCAAGCTTTTCACCTCACTCCCGAGTAGCGCCTTCGATGACTTATTCTTCAGCCGCTCACCTGTCACAGCCGAGTCGACGCACGTACGCTTCCTGCTTAATAAATCCCTGTTTCTGCCGTCCCTCTCGCTGCAGTGAGCGCCATTCCCAACCCCCCTTCCCCGCCAAAGCAAGCGACGGGCTAACAGAGTGATAGCCTTGGCCCCCCCGCCTCAGTCTCGTGACCTCGTCTTTCCTTCTGCACAAGCGCCCTCTGCCAGAACGAGTCCGGAGTGTTCGCTATGGCGTTGAAGCGTATCAACAAAGAACTCACAGATCTCGGCCGGTAGGTGGAAGCCCAAAGCCGGGCCTGAGCACCTGGCTTGATTTTTCATGGAGGGGCAACGGCCCTCTTCTCGATAACATCATCGACCAAAGCAGACGAATGTGGCGTTACTGACTGTTCTGCAGAGATCCCCCCTCATCATGCTCGGCCGGCCCGATGGGCGACGACCTCTTCCACTGGCAGGCAACGATCATGGGCCCGAGCGACAGTCCGTTCCAAGGCGGTGTCTTCTTCCTCGCAATTCACTTCCCTACAGACTACCCGTTCAAGCCGCCAAAGGTTAACTTTACAACTCGTATCTACCATCCGAATATCAACTCGAACGGGAGCATCTGCCTGGACATTCTTCGAGATCAATGGAGTCCTGCACTCACAATCTCCAAAGGTAGGCATCGTCTGCCCCGCCTGGCTGCCAAGAACAAGGGCTAACCAGGCTGCAGTTCTACTGTCGATCTGCTCCATGTTGACTGACCCCAATCCCGACGACCCGCTGGTGCCCGAGATTGCCCATGTCTACAAGACGGATAGAGAACGCTACGAGGCGACGGCAAGAGAATGGACGAGGAAGTTTGCAATTTGAGGCCGGGCGCTGGCGACAGGCGCGGCGGTGAGGAGCAGCAGATGCCAGACCAGCAATGACCATGGAGCAGAGGACAGACCAGCAATGACCATGGATGCAGCGGCCATCTCGGTGGGGGAGGAAAGCAAGGTTGCCACGATGGGAGATGGATTCTGCTTGTGTTATGGTTTACTGAGGCTCAGTTCAGCTTTAGGGTGATCTTGGGATGACCTTAGCTTACGATGCATACACTATGGGCGTCCTTGATTGCGATGGAAGCATGATGCCATTTTAAACCTTGCAACGGGCCATGTTCATGTTGGGCGAGACTGTTGCCTGCTGTTGGGCTGAGCCTGCCACAGATTTGTTTGCCGAGAATTCCTAGTGATTGCCGCATGGCATGGCCTGATCCCACTCGTGCCATCCTTGGGTGTGCCTTGGGTGTGCCTTCCTTGGCCTTCCTTGGGTGTACCTTCCTTGGCCTTCCTTGGGTGTGCCTTCCTTGGCCTTCCTTGGGTGTGCCTTCCTTGGCCTTCCTTGGGTGTGCCTGCCGTGCCCCTGGCTGGGGACACGCATTGTCCTCGTCCTTGAGCCATACCACAGTATATCCCACACATTGACAGCTTGACATACTTGACGTAGAATCAGGCCACTGCCCACTGGGCCTGTTCTTAAAGTAGAAACCAGCCACACGGTAAGGGGGCGCTTAATAATAATATTCCAGACCTGTCTGAAACTCAGACTGGTGCCAAGCTTTTGCCACGGCGGGTAAATGGGCAGGAACGAGGGAGGCGTGAAACGGACGACGAACCAACCAGTGCCTGGCCACAGCCTACCCTGTCTCAGACTCTACCTCTCTACCATTCACCAGGAGTCTGAACGCTATCGAGGCCGCTTGCTGTTTTGTCCTGCGTCAGATTCCTGCCGCAGAACATCCCTCCTGCCACGATGATGGCCTGCCTCCAGTTTTGCCTTTGGTGGCTTTGGTCCACCCCGTTGTTGTCCCATTTCTTGTCCTTTTGCCCTTGATTCTCTATCCATCCTCGTATAGAGGGCACCAACGGGACAGTCAAAAGACGACAGCACGTCAACCGGCTCGGCAACAGACGCGACGCACTACGCACTCCGCACTACGCCTCCCCCGTCGTTGTGACCATTGTCTTCTTCATCACCAGCGTTTGACCACAAGCGAATCACTGTATCAGCATTCGTTTCAGCCAACTCTCAGACCACTATCGCGCCTTGACACACGCTACCTTCACTCTGCACTATATACCCCCCCACGCACACGAGATGGTATGGCCTCCTCCACAGCCACCACCTCATCAATGGAGGCAACCGCTGGGTCGGTCCAACACCACAACGCACGATAATGCGCCTATGCACTATCTCAAAAACCCTCTGGATAGGTCTCGATTGTCGTTATCCACCACCATGTCAGAAAGAACAAAGACCACCGCTCTCACGCGCATGCTCCTGTCTGGCGAGTTCAGCGATGAGGCACCCAGAGAGTTGACCCTGCGTGAGAGGTTCGATCGATGGATGGTCAACGAAGGAGCGCGGCGCATGGTAGTCGCAGTCTTCGTCCTCGTCCACGCCATGGTCTTTGCCTTTGGCTTCATGAACTACGCGTTGAAGGACAATCTGAGCAATGCCCGCTCCTTGCTCGGATATGGCTATGTTATCGCCCGCGCAGCCGCTCTCACCCTCCACTTCGACATCGCCTTCATTCTGCTGCCGGTGTGCCGAACGCTGATCTCGCTTGCGCGCCAGACGCCGCTCAACGGCATCATCCCGTTTGACAAGAACATTTCCTTCCACAAGCTGGTTGCCTTTTCCATCGTCTTCTTCACCATTGTCCATACTGTCGCGCATTGGCACAACTTTGCCCAGCTGGCGGCCAAGGAGAGGCTCGGCTTTGTCGGTTTCCTCAAGATCAACTTTTACACAGGCCCCGGCTGGACCGGGTACGTGATGCTGTTTGCCCTGTTGGCAATGGTCTTTACATCTATCGAGAAGCCGCGACGGGCCAACTACGAGCGCTTCTGGAACACGCACCATCTCTTTATTGTCTTCTTCGTCTTCTGGTCCATCCACGGCGCCTTCTGCATGATCAAGTCGGACAACGCGCCCTTTTGCTTCGGCACCGGTGTATTCTGGCAGTACTGGATCGTCGGAGGCGTTGCCTATCTGCTGGAGCGAATCATGCGTGAGATCAGGGGCCGGCACAGGACCTTTGTCACCAAAGTGATCCAGCACCCTTCGAACGTGGTGGAGATCCAGATGCACAAGGACCACACCAAGACCCGGGCCGGGCAGTACATCTTCCTCTGCTGCCCAGAAGTATCGATCTGGCAGTACCATCCCTTCACGCTCACCTCGGCGCCCGAGGAGGACTACATCTCGGTGCATGTGCGCATGGTCGGCAACTTCACCAAAGCCCTTGGCAAGGCCCTAGGCTGCGAAGATCCGAAGGAAAAGGGGGCGTTGAAGGAGCGGTCCGCTGTCGTCTCGATGGCCCCAATCGGCGGCCGCAGACCGGACGGCTTTAGTCTGCAGAAGATCCTTCCCCGTGTCTACGTCGACGGCCCGTTCGGCTCGGCGTCTGAAGACGTGTTCAAATTCGAGACGGCCTTGCTTGTTGGAGCAGGTATCGGGGTGACGCCGTTTGCGTCCATCCTCAAGTCGATCTGGTACCGCATGTCGAATGTGACTACGCCGAGCACGCGGCTGAGAAAGGTCTACTTTTTCTGGATCTGTCGAGACTTTGGCAGTCTGGAGTGGTTCAAGAGTCTGCTGCACGCGATTGAGTTGGAGGACAGGCACCATGCGATTGAAATCCATGCGGTAAGCTCTATGTGCCCCTATTATTAGCATTAAAACTAAGAGTGTGCAGTACCTCACGGCCAAGATCTCGTCGGCCGACGCGTCCAACATCATGCTCAACTCGTCGTCGACGGACGCCATCACGGGTCTCTCGTCGCCGACCAACTTTGGGCGTCCCAAGTGGGACATGGTCTTTCGGGCCATCCGCAAAATCCACGGGCCCAGCGGCGACTGCGGTGTCTTCTTCTGCGGGCCCAAGGGCTTGGGCAGCCAGCTGCACGTCAAGTGCAACATGTACAGTCAGGGCGCCAAGGGCTATCGATTCGTCTGGGGCAAGGAGAATTTCTAACGCATTGCAACGCATTTCAACGCATCTTTGTTGGTCAGCGGTGTCGATGATAGACTAGAGTAGATTTGCTCAATGTACGCGTACAGCATACGTCTTAAGGGGAATCACTATTTTCAGCATTGCATCATGTCATGTCATGGCAACATCAGGCCTGCTAGCCCATGAATCCAAGCCAGGGGTATGTTGTGAATCCAAACGAGTATGTTGTTGTTGTTGTTGCTGCTGCTGTTGGTGGTATTTCTTCCGAACGCGACGCGCAATACTGATGAAGCGCTCGAAATCGATTCTATTACCCTGTTCCTCCTCCTGTGATGATACTACCCCAGCAGCACCAGCAGCACCAGCAGCAGCAGGCACACTCTCGCCGCTAACAATGCACAGCACGGTCATGCCGCGACGATACTTGAGGCCGGCGAGCAATTTGGGGGTGATGAGAAAGTACTGACTGCCCGCAGCAGCAGCAGCAGCAGCAGCACTACTACCGCTATTATCATCATCATCAGCCGGCGCCGCCGCCGTCGCAGTATCAACAATCCGGGCGTGCACCATGCGCTCGTTGCGCGGGTCCATGCCCTGGTTGATTTCGTCGACGACGCGAAAGGGGGCGCGGCTGAGGCTCTGCAGGGCCATGAGGTAGAAGATGGTGCTGACGGCGCGCTCGCCGCCGGACTGGCGGTGGCTGTCGAGCAGCGAGAGCGGCTCGGACTCGCGGAATTTGACGCGGATGTGGATGGCCCAGTTGGCAAAGTCGAGGCCGTTGTTGTCTGCTGCTGCTGCTGCTGCCGCAGTAGTAGTAGTAGTAGGAGTAGGAGTAGTAGCAGCAGTTGTTGTCGCGTCTTCTTGTTGCTGCTCCATGTCGGCGGGGTCGGTGGACGAGGCCTTGTGGACGACGACTTCGCCGGCGCAGCCGATGCGGGCAAACGAGTCGGCCAGGGCGGCGCTGATGCGGGCGACCAGCCGGTCCAGGGCTGGCTCCCAGACGCGGCGCACGGCGGCCAGGTCGGCGCTGAGCTGGACGCGTTTGTGGCGCACGGCGGCGAGGCGCTCGTGCAGCTTGTCAATCTGCTTGCCCCAGTCGTCGTACTCCTTGATCACGTTGGCGTTGCCGCCCTCGGTCAGCTCCAGCTGGGCCCGTTGCGAGTCGATCTCCGCGTTCAGTCGGTCTTCGGCCCATTTCTCCACGTGGGCGATCAGCCCGTACAGGTCGGCGAAGCCGCTGTCGCCCGTCTCGTTCTGCAGCGCGACCGCCTCGGCGAGGATGTTCTTGCATTCGAGCGCCGTTTGCAGCGCCTCCTCTTTGCTGTCCCTGGCCATCTTCTCGGCCCGGTTGTGCTCGCGCGTCTTGGTCTCGATCATGTCCTTGATGTGTCGGTTGCGCCTGGCGTGGTATTCAAAGTCGGCTGCGGCCTCGACGGCCATGACCTCGGCCTCGATCACGGCGGCCTGCGCTTCCTGGATGGGCGCCAGGGCTGCTGCGTACTTGACAATGGCCTCGCCCATCTCAGCGCGATACTGGTCCTTTTCCAGCACGCTCTGGCGCACGCGCTCCGACACACCGCGCAAGAAGTCGACATGGCCGGCCTCGGTCTCCTTTTCCACTTCGATCTTTGTGGGCAGCGCATTCCACGCCTGCAGTGCCTGCTGCTTCCTGTCCTTCTCCGCCGTGATCTTGTCGGCAGCTTCGGTCAGCTCCTTGATCTTGGCCTCGGCTGTCCGTCTTTCCTCGTCGCAGTGCCGTGCAGCGTCACGGAGCGTGTTCAGCTCGTCTCTGATCTCTGCCATCTCGCGCTCTATGGCAGCCTTCCTGCCCATGTCGAGACTCTGCTTGGTCCAGTGCGATGCTGGCCGGGCTTCGACTACATGGGCCACGCTGCCAGCGGCCCCGTAGGCCTTGCGGCGCACGAATTGATAGCGCTTGCCACTGCTGTAATAGGCAGCCAGCTCGCTTCTCGCCACTTCTTCATGTATCTCTTGTGGCACGTCGCCCATGGCAATCGCAGACGCGTGCAGACGCTTCTCGTGACAGAGCATGGCGAGCACGGTTGGCGGCCCAACAAGACAGTCAATCGCATAGGCTGAGAAGCCCAGGCGGTCCATCTGTGCCTGGTCAAACGGCTTGTGGAACGGGGCGAGGTTCTTGTTCTCGCACGTTCGCAGCCTGACCTCGTGCAGGTTCAACTCGGAGTTCAGCTTCTGCTGCAAGAGCCGGAAGTCTCTGCGGTTCTGTGCCGTCAGGAAGAGGAAGTCGGCGGGCTGGAGGAAGGATTCGACGGCATTGGCCTGCTTGACGTCCACAAGCGAGCATTCGACCAGAGGAGGCCCGTAGATGGGCTCCTCAAAGAGGTCCTGGTGCTCCTTGATCCACTCCCACGCCCTGGCAGTCTCGCTTGATAGTTCCTGTAGCCGGCTCTCGCGCTGCCCAGTCTGCGTCTCGAGGCTCTGGAGCTGCTTCTGGAGACGCTCGCCTGTTCCCTTCTTCGTCTGCGCGTCTGCAGCGAGTGCGCGTCTGCGGTTCTCAGCCTCCTCCTTGCTGTCCTCCCACCTTCTGACCTCCTCTCTCAAGTCATGGACCTGCTGGTTCATTGCTCGGCTGTCAAAGTCGGCAGGCTTCTGCTCGCGCGCGCTGGTGAGCTGAGCAATCTTCTGGCGAACGGCATGCAAGGCTGCCTTGCGCGTATTCGACGACCTCTTCTCTGCCGAAATCTTGCTGTCGCACTCAACCATGTTGCTCCTCAACGCCTCTACCGATGCCTCTATGCTGTCGGCTTGGGCCACACGCTGCGATAACTCTTGTTGTTTGCTCTTGACCCATTTCTCGACCTTTGTTCTGTAGGCCTGTTTATTGTTGACCTTTTGCAGTGCTGGCGCAGATTCTTCCTGCAGTTGTCTCAACTCAGCAGCCAGCGTATTTCTACGCTCTTTTGCCTCTTTGGCTGTCTGCTTGGCCGCCTGATACCGAGGCAGTGGACGGAGCTTCTCAAGCCATTCCAGCTTCTGTTTGGCGACAGCTCGCTCTCGCATACGCTCTACCTCAGCACTGGCCATCTCCTGCCTGCGCACAAGATTGTCGAGTTGTTCCTGGTCGCCACGGTTGGCATGCAGAAGCTCCTTCTGCCTATTGCGGATGTCCTTCAGTCGGTTGTGCTGCTCGAGCATCTCGGGCGGCGCAGCCGTCTTCTGCGTGCTCTCGAGAATCTCAATGGGAGACATCTGAGCAAACTCGACGACGCGGTCCTGGGGCAGAAACTGGCAGAGATTGTCCACCTGGATGCCGAGAGACCTGGCAAACTGCTGGACGACCCTGCCGCTGCTTTGGTTGTTGTTGAGGAAGAACTGCGACTTGTTGCCATCTCGTCGGATGACCCGCTTCAACACTGGATTCCGAGCAGTTGCGCCTGGGCCTGAGGGTCGACGCTGAAGCTCTATTTCAATCGTGGCCTCTGCACAGCCGTGCTTGACGAACTCAGCCGCGTCTTTGGCTCGACCAAGATACTAGTTGCACGCCGCACGTCAGCAAAAGCTCCAAGACCAACTGGTTCACTTCGAGACCAACCTGAGTGCCCCATCCCAATCCCAGGCAGATCGCGCAGACCAGAGTACTCTTCCCCGTCCCATTGGGCCCGATCACCATATTCAGCCCTGGCCCGGGACGGAACTCGACCGAGGAGTAAGTGACAAAATCCTTGAGTGCCACTCGCACAATAGCCCCAGGTTGATAAACACCACGCGGGGTGCTGGCACTGTCAGAGTCAACGATGATGTCCTTGGTGTCCTCGTCGCCATTCTCATTTTGAATTTTCAGGTGTGGATTTCTATCGTTGCTGTTGCTCTCATTGTCATTGTCATTGTCATCATCGTTATCATTATCATCCTCTTCCTCATCATCATTATCATCCTCTTCCTCATCATCATTATCATCCTCTTCCTCATCATCATTATCGACCGCTCGGCGGATTCGCTTCCGGTCTTTGGGCGCAGTTGACGCCGGTGTCTGCTGGCGGGAAAGGTCTGCATCTTCGTCATCAGTAGATGTATACAAGGCTCGGGACCGGCGATTGGAAGGCCGCGCCATCGTGAGCAGCTGACGCCGACGATTGCTTAATGAAGTCGTGACGCCAATTAAATGCCCAGACGCCGACGATTGCTTAATGAAGTCGTGACGCCAATTAAATAGACGCCGACGATTAAAGGCCCAGACTTAGTCATCGTCACGTGGTGCCCCTTTTCACCATGCAAATACTTCTGTGTAAACAGGTTTTCACAAAATTAATGACCGTGTATGGAATTTGCCTAGCAGCAGATCTGGTCCATCTGACTGAAATCAGCTCTCTCTCCCCCCTGCTTCTCTTGCTCCTGCTACGCCCCGCGCCATAAATCATAGTTAAGCAAAGAGCCTGTGCAACTCCCCATGCTTCCAGCCCCAGCACCGTAATAAAGTGTGTCCATTAACATGGAGCTCATTCAACCTCCGCCCAGCAGGTGGTGATACAACAATACAGTGCCATCGGGATATCTTGCATCCTTAAAGGCTCACTCATCTCTGTACCTGATCTGAATCCTCCATGCTCCCAGCAGCCTAGGCTCAGAAGAAGTTTCCCTTTGGCACAGCCAGGAAGATGCCTGTGATGATGGCGCCAATGGCAAATCCGAGGAGCAGAGCTTGAACAAAGATGGTGTCTTGAATCGCTCGCAGGGTTGGATCCTGCACCCACACTTCTCGATCGGCAATCTTGCGAATGAGCGGCCGCTTCTCGTATTTGACCACCCAGGGCTCGGATTCGTAGCTGTTGGATGATCCCAGTGAGTCAAATGAGCCTTTGTGGCACTCAAACTCGGCGCATGCGTCCTCTGCATCGCCAAAGAGCTCCCAAGGACGGAGGTGGCGGTGATGCATGCCGTGTAGGACTATGCACATGCCCTTCCACGCCGCCCACAGAGTGGCGATGCCGATAAAGTAGCCGATGAAAGCAAGGGCCCGCCAGCCTCGGTTCACGCTGCTCAGAGTGATGACGATGGCGTAAGCGGTGGCGCCCACGATACAGGCATAGCCCAGGACGCTCGCAAACACTTGTCGTGGAGGGTTGCCATTGCATATGGTCCAGCGGATAAAGTTGGGATGGGCCTGATGGCGCAGAGTCCACTCCACTGTCGCGATGACCTCGCGGAAGGCAGAGGGGTGTGTTGTCACCGCCAGGGCTCTGAGCAGGCCGCTTCTCTCTTTGGAGGACAGGTTGAGCATGCGCGCACCACCATCGGCGAGATAGATGGCAATGATACGCGAGATTTCCTCTCTGAACGGCTGGATGGTGAAGGGCTGCAGCACATCGGCTTCGTTAAAAGCCTGGGCAGTCTTCTTGGTGTGCTCGACCGACGTGTTTTCGCTCCAGGGCAGGCTGGATGCCGCCCAGCTGTCTCGGTCATTTCCACTGGGCGTGCGAGGAGGAGTGCTGAAGGGGTTGGGGCCGTGGCTGCTGTCTGTGAGATGCGGCTTGGCACTGGGGTCGAAGTCGGTCCCTTTCAGCATATTCGAGGCCTCGGGAGCCAGCGACTTGGCCGTCTTCTCCTTCTCACACGCATTTCTCTCGGCCTGGGTGTGTCCATCCGTCCATTCTGGCGAGAGTTTCTGTAGGTGCTCGGGCAGCTGGAAGAAGCGTCTGACGTAGTCGCGATACCACAGGTAGAACTGAAGGTTCTCCGCGCTGTGTTCGATGTAGACGAGAAAGTCCATGAATTGGCGAGTGGTCACTGGCTGCATGAACTGTTAGAAGCATCCGTGGGGGGGCTATCAGGGTTCGGATGCAACTTACCGGGCATGTGCCTCCACCAAGGATCCTATCGAACGACAGGGCCTCTGGAATACCATAAGCGGCACTGTTGGAAGAATCGACCGACTCCTGGACGCTGGCCTTGTCGATGTCGGACGAGGCATTGGACGAGTCGACATATGCCGGTGGGCGGTAAGTGAGTGGGAGAACCATGTTGGCCGCTGGCTCAAAGCTGTCGAGAGGGAGGAAGAAATCCGCTGGCTCAACGCTGTCGAGAGGGCCAGCAGCCTCAACAGAGGAAGGAATCCGCTGGCTCAACGCTGTCGAGAGGGCCAGCAGCCTCAACAGAGGAAGGAATCCGCTGGCTCAACGCTGTCGAGAGGGCCAGCAGCCTCAACAGAGGAAGGAATCCGCTGGCTCAACGCTGTCGAGAGGGCCAGCAGCCTCAACAGAGGAAGGAATCCGCTGGCTCAACGCTGTCGAGAGGGCCAGCAGCCTCAACAGAGGAAGGAATCCGCTGGCTCAACGCTGTCGAGAGGGCCAGCAGCCTCAACAGAGGAAGGAATCCGCTGGCGAAATGCTGTCGAGAGGGCCAGCAGCCTCAACACAGCAAGGAATCCGCTCGAAATCGAAAGTGAATGGCGTGATATCGAAGCAAGGCCAAGGACGCGCGACCAGAGGCGAAAATGCGAATAGAGCAGGTACGCGGTCAGCGGCGGGCGGGAAGGCGCGAGGTATATAGAATCGTGCTCAAAATCTTGCTCAGGGCTTGCTGGGATCAGAGAGAGCGAGTATCTCGACCGACTGGGTAGTTAATTGGCAGCTTTGCCCAGGTCGGTCGACGGGCAGCAGAAGCTTGTGTGGAGAGATAGGAATCGAGGAATCGAGGGATGGCGAGGGGCGGTCGAAATACGGTCGAATAGGGCTCAACCACGGATTCGCTAGGCCGGAAACGACGTGCCTGCCAGACGAATCCGAATGGCCGGTGCGGGAAAATGCCTGGCAGCGTAGGGTCAGGAAGGGTAAATCCCCAAATCCCGTCCTTTGCTCGTTGGTCACTGGTCAGAGGTCCAGCAGGCTGGGCTGGGAAGTGGGAAAGTAAGGTACGGGGGTTGCATGGGGCTGCACGTCAATCTGCAGACGCTCGACAAGTCTCCGGTGGCCGTGCCAATGGTTGTGACTGCCGCAGGAGTGCACTTTCCTCAACGAGAATGGTAAGCTTCGTAGATATTTGGGCAGCTAGGCTATGTTGGGCAGCGATCGCCAGGTGAAGCACCCTTGTTGACTCCTCGACTCCTTGACTTCTTGACTTGTTGACTCCTTGACTTCTTGACTCCTTGACCTCTATTTGCTTCGAGATGGAGATGCAGAGGCTTTATTGAAAACATCCTTCCTCTCGCCTGTGTAGTATAGTCGACTACAGGCTGGACCACCGCCTCTGCATGCGCGTTGGGCTGTTTAGCATGGAGACAGGCCATCAAAAACGTGTCTGCTCCGCTTCAGCGTGGCTTAACACGTACCACAACGTCGACCGGTCTTCTACAGCCAACCCAATCAGACATGTCAACCTCACCTTCTCTCCAGCCGAAAGAGGCATGTGAAGTGCAGTTCCACGATAGGTGGCTTGGCGCGGCTCTTGGCTCTTGCCAGCCTCTTGGCTTCTCTGACACCAGGCTAACCCGGATCGGGCTGGGCTTCGAATTCTACCAGAAGATGCATAGCCAGGTACCCCCTTCAGGTCGGCGGGCATTATGTCACACAATGGCCATCCCCTGGTCTCTGTGCTCCGTCACTGTGCAGGGGGAAAGATAGAATGCGATCTGAGCCGATCTCCCGGGGTTGCATCACGGAACTTGCTTCCAGTCTGCCGCCACTACCAGCATTCCAGAGTCAAACCCTATAAGACTTTGACTGAGGGTCAAACGACTGTAACCCAGTGTCCTTTTAGGCAAGATAGCTATAGAAATATGCTCAACTGGTCGGGTCCTAGACGGGAGAGAGTTGACATGGCCAAGTGGACAGGGCAGGAAGACAGGAACATATTGGATACAGAGCGAGGGTGGCAGTGGCGAGTCTGTAGTAATTAGCAATGGCAATCTGTAGCAATTACTCACTACTGCCACCCTCATTGTTCGTCATTAAGTTGAGGCAAGAAACTCGAAGAAAGACATCGCCTCCTGCCAAGACTGCCAAGGCCAGCTCCAGCCAATCAACGCTTTTCGGACCGCCCAGTGCAGAAGAGCAGTTCTTTATACTTCTCTGCTTGTGATCCTCGGACATCTGATAAGGTGACATCGATGCCGCCATTTCCAGACCAGACTCTGCCCACCATCCTTCCACTTGGCCCACTGCTGAACGAGGCCGCGTCAATTGCCTCTTGAACTCCAGGCGCTGTTGTTGAGCACAGCCGTTCATGTTTGCCCTCAGAGAGACCAGTTGCCACCCTCAGACACAAACGGCTCCAGCCGAAAGACCAGTTGCCACCCTCAGACACAAACGGCTCCAGCAGAAGCCAACCCTGGGTACAATCAAGCATAAGAAGATGGGAGGATATTTGAAGCAAGGGCTTGGCACATGAAGCACAGGGTACAATCAAGCATAAGAAGATGGGAGGATATTTGAAGCAAGGGCTTGGCACATGAAGCACAGGGTACAATCAAGCATAAGAAGATGGGAGGATATTTGAAGCAAGGGCTTGGCACATGAAGCACACGACTGCACAAAAGCAAGAACCCAAGTTGCTGCATCAGCAATGCGAGCCAAAGACAGGCGATGGCTTAATGCCAGGCGATGGGTATGGGCGGTTCACGAAGCAACGGCAGGAGATGGAAGCTCGGGAAAGCTGGGAAAAGACAGAGATTTGATAGATGTGTTCAAACAGTTGGTGCTAGTCAAACACACAAGGGCCGGGTCTGCCCTGCAAGAGAGGTCAATCCTCTGGGGGGCTGCCGGAGAATAATCCAATGCGCATGCGATGGAACTGCGGCAGTTTCGGTATCACCACAGCCATCAAGGCCAGGAAGTTGACCATAAAGTAGGCCAGGTCGTAGTGGGTATAGTGGGTGCTGAGCAGGAACAGCACAATAGGAACAGTTAGCAGAAACTTCTTGGCCGGGGTGTACTGATCGCCGTTATCGATCTGCTCCCACATGTTCAGATTGTCATATGCTCCCGCATTGAACTCGAACGGCACCCCTCGCACGTAGTGGAACATCAGGTAGGAGCCAGCCATGTAGGTGATGTTAGTCAGAGTCCAGGAAATCTCTTGTGTGACGCCTGGTATTATGTCGAACAGGATCTTGAGGCCCAGGATCAGCACAGGGTGGATGGTCCAGGCACCTACATTCCTCAGTTGCCGCACCTGCTCTTGCCACGCACATGCACATACCTTTGGCGTTGACCCATTGCGAGTTCAAGTTGGGCAGGGCTGACTGGTCCGAGATCTGCTCGAGAGACTCGGCCGGCTCCTGGTAGATGATGCTGCTGGACCGTCTCCTTCGCCCAGTCTTGACGGAGCTCATGCTCGGCGGGTATGGGGATGGATCAGCAGGAGCCGGTTTGGCATCGGCTGTGAAGGAGATGGCTTTGGCGAGCGAGGTGTGTGTGGTCATGAACAGGACGCCACAGGGGGCTGAGAGAGGAGACAGAGACGGTGAGGGGCGGGTGGAGAGATGGAACGAGTCTGCGTTGATCAGCTGAGCGGCGGCAAGGGCTGGACGGGCGAGTGCATACAACAGCACAACAAAGAGGGGCACGGGTGCTTGCTGACGGACACGCGAGCAGCCCAGCAGGCAGCAGGTTCGGGGGCCAAGCGACAGAACGGGAGTCAGAGGAGCGGCGGTGTAGAAGAGCTGAGCTCGATAGGCGAGGCTGAGGCAGTACAGCTGGTGAGAGGATGGCGGTCGATGCCGTCGATGCAGCCACGTCAACAACGTCGGTGACTTTTGTCTCTTTGTTAAACGTCGTTTCCGCTCCACCCACCGGTGCGCGTCTCCTATTGGCTGGCTGGGCGCAGTGGGGCTGGACGTCAAACTTGGAGAGAATAGAAGTGGGCGAGCAGTGAGCAGTGTGAGCAGTGTGAGCAGTGTGGTTACCAGAGGAGAAGCGGACGAGCAGTGGCCAACAGAGGAGGACAAACAGTGGCCACCAGAGGAGGACAAACAGTGGTCACCAGAGGAGAAGTGGACAAGCAGTGGCCAACAGAGGAGGACAAACAGTGGTCACCAGAGGAGAAGTGGACAAGCAGTGGCCAACAGAGGAGGACAAACAGTGGCCACCAGAGGAGGACAAACAGTGGCCACCAGAGGAGGACAAACAGTGGTCACCAGAGGAGAAGCAGACAAGCAGTTGTCACCAGCTTGCCATGGCCCAGAACAACAACACTGGCGGCACTTTCCGCCTGCAAAAGGGCAACAAAGCACAGGCTCCGTCTGCCTCTGCTCCCGTCAGTACTGTCAACTCGTCCACTTCGTCTCCAGCGCCACACTCGCGGAAAAGGAGAAAACGAAGGACCAAGGACGGCGCTGCCATGCAGGGTCTTGTCCCTCCCTCCAGCGCCGAGTCTGGCTTCCAGGCGAGCTTTGGCAAGAACCGCCTGGCCGGAGGGTTTGCTCGCTCGCACTCGTCCCCAGACCTGGCATCTTCAGACGAGGCGCGAGCATTGCGGCAACCGGCAGCTAATGGAAACAGCCAGCAAAATGCCATTGAGTTGAGCGACTCCAGCTCGGACGACGAAACGGCACATTCAGACGGAGGCATGGCCGTCAATATTGTCGCTTCGGGTGACTCTGAGTCTGACCATTGGATGGAGGAGGAGCTCAAGAGACTCAGCGAGCAGCCGCCGGCAAAGCCAGACACCCCTGTCGAGGCGAAGAAGCCTGAGCCTGCCAGTAGTGGTAGTGGTCCTCCTCTTCGTCTGGCAGACTTGAATGCCGATGACTTTGAAGACCAGCTCAGGTATGGCCTGTACCACCTCCAGCGGCACCAAATCGACCTCAGCCGCCCCGTGACTTGCCTTGCCTGTCTCCGCGAGGGCCATATGGCCGACACCTGCCCTGAGACTCACTGCAGTGTGTGTGGAAAGTCTGGCAGTCATTCAAGCAGAGTGTGTCCGGAGAGCGCAGCCGACCACACAGCAGCCTCCTCCTCACATTCCCATTCCTTCTTCCCTCCCTACCAACCCGACCGCGGCGCGCCAGTACAACTATGGATCTCCTGCTGCATCTGTGCCTCAAAATCGCATCTCGCAGGCGACTGTCCCGACGTCGACGAGAGTGCTGCAGTAGCGCGATGGTCTCTGAAGGCCCTGGACCCGTCTCAAATCATCAACCTTAGCCTGCAGACTGGCACACGAGACCGTGAACGCGAGGCCGAGTCGCGGTCGCGCGGCATGCGACCTCCTGGCATGCATATCCGCGGCCGCGCAGAGCTGCACCACGCCGGCCCAACCCATACCCGCTACACATCCGACGACAACAACAACAACAACGACGACGACGATGACGATGACGATGATGAGCCGTTCCTAAAACCACCAGTCGCTCCGGCGCGTGGCTTCACGCGGCCACAAGTCAAGCTGGGCCAATACCGAGCACAGCGTCCACCAGGCGGCCCGTCGAGCGACCACGACCGCAATCACCCTCCCTCTACCGGTGGCGGCCGTGATAGCTGGTATGCGACCGACTCCTTTGGCAAAAGCCGCTCGCGATCCCCAGGCGACTACTGGCGAACCGAGCGAACCGAGCGAACCGAGCGCTCCTCCACCTCCAGAGTAGGAGGAGGAGGCAACGACGGCAGAACCGGCGAACACGCTCAAAGTCGGCGATTCGACGGCTACAGACAGCAATCGCAATCACACTCACAATCACAACCGCACTTTTCGCAGCGCAACCCAAACCATTCCCCTCCTTCCGACCACCACCACCACCACTACCAACCTCAACCTAATAATAAAGCCCAACACCTGCCCACGCGCAAAGCCGCGTCCGGCTCGAATCCGAATCTGGAACCAGCAACTAAACAACCACCACCACCTCCTCCTCCTCCCAAGAAGAATCATCACCACCACCCTCCTGGTACTGTTGCTGTTGCTAGATTCAAAAGTATCGACGGTGAGAATAACAACAGCAACAGCAATAGCAAGAATAGCAACAACAGCAACAACAGCAACAACAGCAACAACAGCAACAACAGCAACAACAGCAACAACAGCAACAACAGCAACAGGAATGGCCAACGCAAAAAGGGGGGGCGACGGTAGGAGGTAGTGGTAATCGATCCGTGCGGATAATAATAATTCCGATGAGGAATGACGATAGTTCCTTTTCTTTTCTGACTGTTTTTAGAAGGGAATTAACCGTCAAGTAGACCTGATCCTCGCCGACTCGCCCACTCACTGCCACTCAACAATCATTGATTGATTCAGATTCATTACTTGCTTACTTCATCATTCACTCTGCAAGCTAGCTCTAGCCTGCCCATCCAAGGAAACAAAGAGAGAATCGAAAAAAACGAAAAAGCTCTTTTATGCCCCTTGATCATCATGCCATGCATGTCGCTCAACCCAACCCAAACAAAAAGAAGGATCAGCCCCTTCTGCAAACAAGAAGAAAGAAAGGAGCCATGGGCCAAACCCTCAGACTGTGCCCAAAACTCCACAAGGCTGATGCCCAAGTCCTCAACTGTTACCACCGCTTGGTCCGATCAGGATCAGCCTCTTGGTCATTCCAGTTGCCCACTGTCACCGTTCTCTCCACAGGCGCATATTCGACATGGTCGATTCCGTTCGAAGGCCAGGCAGAGCGGACGGCCGGCGTGCTGTGTTCGTCATGGCGGTAATCCTGCATCTCCAGGTCATTAATTGAATTGATCCCATTGTTGTTGCTCCTGCTGGTCTTGTCATATCCTTCGTAGCGCCGATTGACGTGCATCCCGTTGGCTTGCTTCGCTGAGATCTGAGTCATTTCTTGACCCTGTAATGGCCGCCCGGGCAAGACAGGCAGAGTGACGTTGTTGTTATTGTTGTCGTCCTCATCAGGCGCGGGCCACACTATATCGCGCTTGACTGTTTCGACCAGGCTGCTGATTTTGTCTTCGGCAACGTACACCAGGAAGTAGGGGCTGGCGTTTGGAGACGCAGCACTATTGGATGTGTCCGCCTGAGCAAAGATCTCGTTCAGATTGTCGACAATGCTGACACGGTCATCATTGTATTTTCGCCACACCTCTCTGGCATGGTCGTAGATGTACACCCAGTAGTGGCCACCGCTGGCACCACCGCGATGGAAGAAGGCGGCATGGAGGCGATAGGGATGCTGCCGCATCGACGTGTCCGTGAAGCAGGAGGTGAGGGCAAGGGTGAGCGCGTTGATCCGAGCTTTGATATCTGCACAAAATGTAAGTCTCATTCTCACAGCCTTCACAAGGGGATCCTTACTTTTCAGCTCGAGGCGCAGCTCTTCAGCCAAGGTGCCAATATTCGACACCAGGTCGGGATCTATCTGCAACGACCCATCAACCTGATCACCTGCCTCACCGGGAAAACTGGTCTGGAGGCTCTCGAGCACAGCTTTTGCATCTTCAAACAGTGATGGCACATCGGCGGCGCCGGCATAGGACGTCTCCAGGACTTGGCATCGTTTATTCAACCGGATCAGCTCTCGCTTCCAGGCCCAGGCCTGCTTGCGACGCTCGAACAGATCCGAGCCTGTTGGCGCTTCCAGATAGCGGTCAAGGAAGATCCGCTCAGGGATCTCGACGTGGTGGTTGAGCTTGATCGGGCGTTTCAGCTCGCTATCCCAGGCAACCCGATCCAGAAGGATGCTGATGACAGGAGGCAGCTTTGACATCGAGGCAAATGCCTGCGAGCCGCCCTCTCGCTCAGACAAGTCATACTCGGTGTCGATAGCCTCGTACACGTCTTTTGGTTGGCTCGCCACCCGAGCAATGATGCTGTAGAATTGAACGGCCTTGGCTGCCTCCGTCTCGGGCACAGTGTGACTGACGTTCTGGCCGAAGAAGATGTCGTGGATCTCGTCTTCTTGTTCACCCGACGGGTCGACGCCGGTGGGCCGAATGGCACTGGACAGCTGGAAAAGACAGTGAGACAGCACTTCGGTTACGTCTTGTTGCCTAGCATATTCTTCCAGGATGTCTGTTGTCGGCTCCGCAGGCTTCCGCGGAGGTACCGGGGGTGGTTTTCCCGGCGGCGGCGCATAGATCGGCTGTGCCACGGGCTCGAGTTCGGTTGTCTGATTCTGGGCCAAGGCACCTGCTTGGCCAGCAATTCTCAAGGGCGCAGTCGGAGCCAGAGGAGCCGGATGGCCGAGATCGCTACTGCTGCGTGAGGAAGACGGCTCGAGAGCGGTAGGCGATTGGCCTTCCTTGTTGTCTGGGAGAGTATGGTATCCATTCGCCAAGGGAGTGTCACAATCAGTGGCAGTAGTCGGCATGCTCCCTGGTTTCGACACCAATGTTGCCTCGCTTGAGTCGTCGTGCAGATCGACCAAATCCGTCATTTCTTCATCCTCTGCTTCCTTCTTGTCCTCCTGGACTGTCTTGTTCGGCGGCGAGCCCGCCGTCATGGGCGACTGAAGTACTCCGCCTTGGGTGCCCTCAGACTCCAGCATTGGGACGTCGCCTGAGCTCGCCCGGCCTAGGTGATCCAGATTCGGGCGCTCACAAGCCAGGGTTGACCGTCTGCGAAGCTTCTCCTTGGCATTATCAGTCTCCAATGTCAGTTTGGCCAGCTCCTTCTCCGGGCGGATGGCGGATTTGGGGGTGTGAATCATGCCCTGGAACAAGACAGACAGACTGTCAACAAATCGCTGAGCCGTCTGCACTTCCTTTCTGGTGATGTTACGCTGGCCAACCTTCTTGGAGCGCAGATTGTCATCCGTCGGGTCCAGTCGAAACTCATCAAAGTTGAGCACAATGTGCCGCAATGGGACCATGGTAAACAGAAACTGCAGCAGGCTATTCAAATAGCACGTGTTTCCAATGTTTTCCAATCCAACAGGCTCATTGCTGGAAACCTCCATCGGCTGCGACGAGTTTTGGGACACCCGGTCACGAAGCGCCGAACTTGATCTATCCTTGGCAATCGCCATCAGAGCTCGTGTATAACGGTCCCGGCCCTCGGGGTAGTCCATGACTGCGACGTCGTAGGCAGAGAGGACAAGGTCATCATCACAGGTCCGGTCGGAAATCTGGAGCACCGAGTAGCCTTCGGCAGGGTCCATGTCGGCTTCTGGCGAAAAGTCCGAGTTGATCCAGGCTCTGAGAAAGCTGCTGTTGCGCTGCTTGGCGATCATAGCGACGGCCTGCCGAGCCTGTTCTTGGTCGACATTCTCGCCCATCTTGACGGCATAGCAGGCCTGGATCCCTTCATCCGAAACTTTGGCATCGGCTCCAAGATAGTCCAGGGCCCGCTCGTACGTGTTGACAGAGCCATCAGCAAACTGGCAGAGCTTTGCACTGCCTCGGTGGTGGCCAATCACGCTGAGATAGTGGCGCATCTGTTGCTCATGGCTTGCCGAGTCTTCCAGGCGAGAGGAGAAGATGCCGATAATGTAGTCGTCGTCGACACTGCCGTCGTCTTGCCCAAGGCCAAAGTAATTGTAGGCCGTGTTCACTGTTTCTGCATCATAATGACCTCTGGAAGCCTCCAGACCGGTCTCGGTTTGCAAAAGCTCGCTGTTGCGCTGGATCCCGATTTTCTTCAAGAAGGACAGATAGAGTGGCCCATTTGCGGCGTCCGCAATCCGCTGGGTGTGGTAGAAGCGTTGAACGAGCGAATCCGATGCGGCCTCAGGCACACCAAGCCCCTGGAATTCAGGCGGTCGAGTGGAAGGGTCCACGGGCCGGCTGCGGCTGGCCGGCAGTTTGTCATAGTCCGCACATCCAAGCACGCGTTCGATCTGCGGCAAGGCAGGCTCGGGGCGTGGCAAGTTACTAACATGGTGGCGCTCGTCGGGCGGCCGTGATTCAACCAGAGCGAGCAGTTCTTGCTCAACGTTGTCCAGGTACACATTGTCCAGATCCTGCAGCGGCTCGTCCTCACGCACCGGCTGCGGCACGTGCCAGCACTGCGCGGCCACATCGAGACGGAAGCCGATGCCTTCAAGGATGCCTTTACAGGGCTGGCCGCCTGGGCCAAATCTGACGGTGAACCGTCTGTTGCTGAGCTTGATTGTGCTCCTGGACGGGTCATTGTCCCACGCATTGCGGATGTAGATTCTGAGGTCGTTGACCACGTCGATAGGGAGCGGCCGTCTCATGCCTTGAGTGTGGGCAGTCATGGTGCTGAAGGCAGCATCGACGCGTTCCTTGAGCGCCGCCGCATCGGTCAGGGCGTGCACGACCTGGGCAGAGATCTCTGGCGGCGTGAACAAGGCCGAGACTATGGCCGAGCACCCTGCCGTCGAGCACTCGTACACATACACCTGCACCGGGCTGCCCGGCCGAGCCCGATTCCATAGCCGCTGGCGGTCAGCTTCACGCCATCTGCACCGCACGAGGTGGTGCAGCCGCCCTTCTGCATTCGGACACGCCTCCGAGTGAGGCCCGGTGGTGTAGTCGACCGTCACTCGCAGATGCAACCGGCACTTTCGGCACAGCGAGGCTACTGTCCATGTTGTGTCGGCCGTGGCGCGCTCGTCCAGCTGCGGTAGGCTCGACTGCCGTCTCTTCAACCAGAACTCATGTCGACAGCTGTCGGGGGGAAGCTGATCGGCGAGCGAGCGGCCGCCCACGAACGTGATCGGCGGTTCGGCAAGCAGGCCAGATTCGGGCGGTGCTCGCTGCGGATCATAGATGGTCAGGTCCTCAGCTAAGGTGGGAGCACTCCGGCCTGTCCGCAAGGTTAGCATCCCGCCAGGCCAGCCAGCTTCCATTGCCTACCTGCACCCTGAGAGGCGGTGAAGGCATTGATGTCTGAGGACTGCCCTGCCATACACAATGATGAGGATCCAGAGGCACGGGGTGGAAGAGTCAGGTATGGGCAAGACAGCTATAGCTGTGGCTTGCTCTTGGCGGGGAAAGTGGCTAAGTTTGATAACGGATTAGCTATTAGGTAGAAAGGAAGTCTATATGACAACAGAAGTTCTTAAGAAAACAAGCTGGCAGAGGAAGAGACAAAGAAGTCACAGCAAACAACATGTTGGTGGCCGGGGCAACAGGCAGGTAGGCCAAGGCAACAACAGGCAGGACCAAGTGACATAGCAAACTCATCTCTGCATCCTCCCTCCAGCAGTATCAACACATAGCAGCGGCGGTCTCTGCCACGAAACCAACCTTAATCTACACTACGATTGCTATCCCAGTGGACGACATCTATTATATGAGGGCATGGTCGACCTTGACAGCATCCTATCACTGCTTTCTCACGAGCGAAGTCAGGTTAAGGTAATTAGCGGCGGGGCAGGCCCTCTGATTGGCTCGCATTTTCAGAAAACAAGAAGAAATTGTTTGCCGCGGGGCAGGCCCTCTGATTGGCTCGCATTTTCGGAAAACAAGAAGAAATTGTTTGCCGCGCGCCAAGCGCTGGAAGGGTGGCTCTATACCGCTTCTGGAATTTCCAATATTCACGTGTTTATTCGGTAAGCTTTTCCCCAACATCAACCCTGCTCTCTGGACTCATCTCTCCAGACGATCGCCAAGGCGGGATTGCGTTGATCAATCATGTTCATGGTATGCAGGCCCCAGACTGTGTGCGGCTCCTCTCCACGGAAATGCCCACTTGTCCCCTCGCGCTTATGCATTGGCGGGCCAAGTGGCAGCCACTTTCCAATCACCCGCCCAGCAATTCCACTGAGATTCGCCAGCTATGCACACAGACACACACGTGTCCATTGTGAGACGCGGTTGTCCGTAGAACGTGCGCCAACCCCACATTTCCCCATATTTCCCCGCAAAACTAGCGATGGATGTTGTGGGACGCGGTTCCGCATGGGCTCATCGCTCGTCCGTCACGAAACATCCTCGCTCTCCTTTGACCCGACAAGTCGCCTCGACTTGTTCTTTTGAAGATATCCCTGCAGTCTCTGTCTGTGGGGCCAACAAAGAAGCATGTATGATAAATGAGGTACAACTAGGGTCCAAGGCTGTCATCATATGGCGAGATAGTTTCTTTTCTTAACATAGTCCTTTTGTGCTGACTAAATTTCAATCGACGGCTGCCTGTAGTACTTTTGCTGCATTAAGGGCTGGATCGCTTTTCCTGCCCAGGAGCCGCAGCGCTTGAATGCAATCATTGAGACGAGATCTCGCCTGAGCGAGGTCGTCAGTCATTATAAACATTCCCTGCTGCTGTTGCGATCGAATGACTTTGACGAGCACTTCTCCAGCATGGGAGAAGCAGCGCACAGAAATGACAGTCCAGGGTTCTGTGAGCAGGGCAGCCCTGTTAACTGCGTGGTGGAAACTTGGTGACTGTGAAAACGTCAAGTCTTCGCTGTACCGTGAGCAGCGACCAATATCCGAAACCGCATACACAGAGCGGAAGCGAAGGGTGGCTGTAAAATCAGTCGTCTGCCTCGTCAGTCGATTTGACTCTGTCGTCATCTGTGCCTCGTCCAGCTTGTCAATAAGATCTGCCACGATGAGGACACCCAAGTGCCAATGGCAGGCGATCAGAGTATACCAGGACTGTATCCGTAGAGGCAGACTGTCGTGGTGAGCCATACAATCACTCATAAAGCAGCCATATGTATTGTTCCAGTAGATGTAGACCTCCAACGTGGATGTAATTGCACGCTCAATCTCTTCCGCAGACGCTCGCTGGTAGTAAAGGTCCTGGAGATGGGCCAACCTGCGAAAGAAGAGGACTTTGACGGGTGCTGAGTCGGCAAGGCATGCTGCAGCATCGGTATAAGAGCATGGCCATCGGGCGGATTCTTTGCGAACATCTCCAATCCGTGTTTGTTGGGCGAGAAAGTAGTCGCCCCAGATTTGGGGGCCTCGGTCAGAATGGGCCGAGGTTGTGTTGGAGAAGGAGTAAAACCCGTCAAGATCGCAAGAACCATTGTTGAAACGAGAAAGCCTGCGACTTGGTGGCTTTTCGCTGATGATACTTGTGTCAGCATCGCTGAGCACAAAGGAGCGCCGTGCCATGACAGCACCGATGGTGTCGCATATGATTGCAAGCCAGAATATCATGGCAAATGTTTGCTTGTCATCCTCCTTTATCGAACGTAGTCCTTGTAGTGCAGCAGTGTCGGCAGATTGCTCAGCATCTAGAAGCCTTCGTCGATGGTCATGCATCTTTCGTATTGCAACATCCAAGAAGAAACCACCGCCAGTATCAAGCTCAGAGATTTTCCGCAGTGCTGCCGAATAGCTCTGACCTGGAGAGCCAGATGTCTCGAGAACTTCGGCATCTTCCATTTGCCGCTGTGTCATAGAGAATATCACGGCGGCAAAAATGACCTTGAATGATGGATTGCTGGTGGCTCGACTGAGCGCCAGGTTGGCTTGATGCCAAAGTGAGCTTTGAAGGTTTCGTCCGAAGATGCCGTGTTCAGGCAGCTGCTCACATACATTGCACTGGTTCTGGTAAGCTGCCTGTGCCCATTGAGCCCCAAAAGCCATTAAGACAAGGTTCAGCACATGTATTGCTTCTTTTTGGTGGCTGGTTGATAGTGCGTTGCACTTGGCATACGCCTCATCTAGCGCAGTCACCCGACTTAGGATCCGGTTGCCCCATCTGGCGCCCCATGTGATGTTGGAGTCGAGAAAGGGCCGGGAAGCGTAGGGACAATTCCTCTCATTCAGCCAGCAACCCAGTGCTCCCTCCAGCGAATCATGATATATTTTGAGTAGTCCCTTCCTGATGCACAATCGGTTATGGCCTTCAGCCAGAAAATGTGAAGTCGAGGGCGAGCCAGACGATACCGTCAGAGAGTCCCCACGTCCCATAGACGCAGAGTGACTGTTACGGTGCTCTCGTTGTCGCGCCTTGCCCTCAGTTTCTATTCGCGCTGCAGATACTCCATTCCAATATTCGGCATCATTTGAGTTGATACTTGATGATGACCAGCAATCCAACGCGATGTCCGAGTCTGGAGCATGCTGGACCTCAATTGGGTGATGGGATATAGAGTCCAGGCATTCAGCCGGGGCCAAGGAGTGGAATTCCTGCGACGCTTGAGCCTTCAGGTGACCAGTGCTATCAAAGGCTGGGGCAAAGAATGAGTCTGAGCCAAAACTTGTGACAGACTTGATGTTGGGAGCATGGTCAAGGTCGGGAATGGAGGTGAACTGTTGTACATGATCACTGAAGGGCGGATCCAGGTTTTCGGTTAGCTGGGAACAAAACCCGTCCTGCTCATTTGCAGGCGTCTTCGCCGTCCGTTGTCGCTTTTTCGGCGCTGGATGCTGTTTATGATGGGCTTTGAGCCACTCGGTGGTGCACGTCTTCTTCCACTTTTTGCAGTTCGAGCACGGTTTTGATGGCTCATCCTCATCCCCCGACCAGAAGGGAGGATGAACTCCGCGCTGAAGCCTGACTTGGACATCGCACCTCCGTTTTCCAGCACGACATTGATCACAGCTCTTGTTTTGACGCCTGACGGGAATACCTGCAACAATTGTAGTCATGTTGCACGGGCGACAAGCATCGAGATTCAGGAACAACGGTCAATGACAAAAGACAGTCTGGCTGCACACTCCACCAGCAGGGACGCGTGGTGAGCCAACTTAGCCGACGGAAATGCCTACGTTGGGTAACAGGGAAAAGAAGGGAGTGCGAGGGAAAGTTGTTTGCAGGATTCCCCGCAATTAAGTCAGGTCCTTCCCAGCGGGGGGCGCCTCCGACAGAGGCAGGTGCGTGTTGGCTGGGCTAGTGGCCTTAGCGTGCGCATCAGCGCCCAATCTGGGCTCAGCAACTCCAAGACAAGAACCCACCACCTGATGTACGGTCCGTACGGTGCACGTATACCGTATGGCCCGTTGACCCGGGTGGCCTTGGATGCATCGTGGTATTTTCCTATCAAATCTCGCCTCGTTAGGCACAGGGAGGAAGCCAATGAGCGACCAGTCACCAACCCTGCATCCGCCCCACTTGCTGTTGCCTTGAAACAACCAACTTGAGTTAAGTTACGTTACGCAGCAGGCGCGCCCCAGCCCTACTACTTACTTAGCCCACTGTAAATCCCAGACTCCAGGGCAACCCATTGACCAAGGACTTGGGGATCGCCAAATGGCAGGATTTGGGTAGCGATCATGCCCGCAACGCCGCGAGTGCGATCAATCCACCAGAAGAGATTGGCCAGGCCGGCCCAGTGTGCCGTCTCGTCTGACCGGCCAGTTGGTCCGTCAGACAGCATGAAGGTCAGTCCCCAACCCTGCTTTTTCCCTGGGTATAGATCAGGCACAGGGTTTGTCAAGTCTGGCTTGGATGCCACAATGCCCTGTCTGCCAAAATCAGGGAATTGTGGGATCTGGTTGGTGAACATCTCATCCACGGTTTCCTTCTTGAGGATCTGGGCGCCGGTGGTGGGAGATGTGCCGTCGTTGAGCAAGGTGGCAAGAATCTCTGTGCTTTGGTTAGTCACGGTTGAACTGGGCTTGTCATCTGTCAGCCTTACTGGCATATTCCCGGGGCTGAGCAAAGGCTCCAGCTCCGCCACTGTTGGCTGCGGTGGCAGCTTCCTTGGCATCGATAACCAACGGTCGGTGCAGGAGATGGTCTCGGGGGTGGAGTTGACCATCGGCCGAGCGAGAGTTCATAAACGCCAGCTTGTCCTTCATTTCCTGGCTGGGAAACAGGGAGATGTTCTTGATGCCAAGCGGCTGGAAGATGTTCCGTTGGAAATACTCATCTAGCGACAGGTTCGTGGCTCGTTCGACGGCAAAGCCGGCCCAGTCGAGATTGATCTATCTGGGGTTCAGCCAGTTGCACAGGGGCGGAAGTCAGAATACTCACGCCGTATTCCCAAGCCTCGCCTGGCTGGTTGACCAGAGGTTGAACGAAATCGTTGAACTGGCCAGAGAACTCCTCATAACCGACAGGCTTGCCGTGCTTACGCAGGCGCTCGTTGAAGAAGGTGTATCCAAAGCCAGCTGGATTTCACCCAGTAAGTCATGGGGGTCAATCAACAAAACTGTGGGCAAATTCACCTGTATGTGTGAGCAGCATCCTCAGAGTTATTCTCTGCTTTTGAGGGACCAGCTTTCCATCCTTGTCCAGCACTTGGGCATTGGCAACTTCGGGTAATAATTTGGCGACCTGGTCGGCATCATCGAGTGACAGCTTGCCTTGCTCAACCAGCTGCATAACAGCAATGCCAGTGATCAGCTTTGTGCAAGACGCTATCCAGAAAACAGAGTCGACGGTCATTGGCTCCTGTGAGCCGAACCCCCGCTTGCCGGCAGCATGGGCGAAAAGCTCCTTGCCGTCTTTGCCAACAGCAACTCCAACCAGTCCTGGAATACCCTTGTTGCTGTCGGCACAGGCATTGTCCAAAGAGGCCTTGATACTGTTGGCAGCTTCTGCAGAGATTGCCATTATTGAAGGATTCTTGTAATCGTAGAAGGACTACAGACTGACAAACACAAGAGTTGAACTTGACACAGGCGGCGTCTGGTCAGCATTAATCAGTTAACACAAGGCGCCCTGGACGCCTGACCCCTCTCGACTTCCCCATCTTTGCCTGATTTTCCCCAACCTGGGGTTTCGTATTGTCAATGCAGCATCCCTGTCATGCGGATCCGCATCGTGGGGATCGGGGACTAAGCCAGGATTGTGCAGTTTCGGCCTTTGATCTGCAGGTCAGTTGGATGTCTTTCCGAAAAGACAATCTCACACATTCGGATCCGCAGTGAGGTTCCAGGAGGGGCTGTGTGATGGAGAAGGCTACGGGCTACGGGACCAAGGGGCGCGCGGGGGAAACTTGTCAGAAGGTTTGGCCGAGTTGATGTATATAAAGAGGTGGCAAGGACGAAGCAAAGACGAAGCAAAGGCGAATACTCCCAGTCGTCCCTCGCCCTTTTGGTCTCTTGATATTGGAAGTCAAACCAGCCATTCTCCTCCACCAGACATCATGGGTGACCCAGGAGCGACGATTCCGACGCTGAAGACCCATCTCTACGAGTTTGGGAAACGCAGAAGCACCGAGGGTGTCTATGCCGACAATCTGGAAGTTGAGGCTCTCATCGTTGGTGCTGGTTTCTCTGGCGTCTTCACGCTCTGGTCACTGCGCAATGCTGGTATCAAGACGGTCATCTTCGAGGCTGGAAACGACCTTGGTGGCACATGGAGATGGAATTGCTATCGTGAGTGCGCTGCCACACATCTCGACGGTCAATCTTGCTCACTGCGGACTAGCTGGTGCCATGGTGGACTCGGAAGTGCCTGAATACATGCTGTCCATCCCGGAGACGTGGAAAGAGTGAGTGGGGATGAAGCCTATTCGTTTACTGTTGCTGAGCAAGGTGTAGTCACAACTGGCCATCCAACTACCCTTCTTACAGGGAACTGCGGTCCTACTTCGACCATGTGGACAAAGTCCTTGACATCAAAAAGGATACTGCCTTTGACAGCGTCGTCGTGGATGCAAGATTCAACGAGGAGGAGTCACGCTGGTATGTGAAGACTGCAGATGGACGCACTGCTAAGACCAGATTCCTCATTCCTGCTACTGGCTTTGCCGCCAAGCGGTACGTGCCTGACTGGCCCGGAATTGAGAAGTTCAAGGGCATTGTTCATCATTCTTCCTTCTGGCCAGATGAGGAGATTGATGTGAGCAACAAGAAGTGTGCTATCATTGGCACGGGTGCCTCTGGTGTGCAAGTAACACAGGCATGGGGTCCTGTGGCTGGCGAGCTCAAGGTCTTCCAAAGAACACCTAATCTGACACTGCCAATGCGCCGGCGTGATCTCACAGTCGAAGAGCAGACCATCAGCAAGGCCCGCTATCCAGAGCTGTTCAACCTCCGCGAGCGTTGCTTTGGTGGCTTCCTTTATGGCTTCTCTGAGAAGGGATCATGGGATGATTCGCCAGAGGAACGTCAACAGCATTATGAGAGGCTCTGGGCTGATGGTGGCTTCCGCTTCTGGCTGGGCAACTATAAGGACTACCTGTCCAATATTGACACCAACCGCGAGTGCCACGCTTTCTGGGCAAAGAAGCAGCAAACACGCGTGCAGGATGCTCGCAAGCGTGATATCCTTGTGCCAGTGGAGCCACCACATCCATGGGGTGTGAAGCGTCCATGCCTGGAGCACAGCTACCTCGAGCAATTCAACCGACCGAACGTGGATGTGGTTGACATCAAGAACAACGAGATCAAGGAGTTCACTGAAACTGGCATCAGGCTTGCCGACGGCACACACTATGAATTCGATGTCATTTGCATTGCGACTGGCTTTGATGTTGTCAACGGCGGCATGACACAGATGGGTCTGCACAACCGTGATGGTGTGCCGCTTGACGAGTACTGGCGCAAGTCAACGCTGACATACCTTGGCCTGTCGGTGCCGGGTTACCCCAACATGTTCCACATGTACGGCGCCCAGGCTCCCACGCTGCTGTCCAACGGTCCAACGACGGCAGAGATCCAGGGTCGCTGGATCACCGACGTGATCAAACGGATGAAGCGCGAGGGCATCAAGTCGATTGAGCCGACTGATGAAGCCACACGCGAATGGAAGAAGAAGATCAATGCGTTGAGCGATCAGTATTTGTTCGCGACTGTGAAGAGCACGTAAGTTTGACCCCAGCTGTTTGACTGCCGATCCGAGGAAGCAACTGACTGACATATTTTCTTACTACAGATACATGGGTGGCAATGTGCCGGGTAGAGTGTTTGAGCAGACCAACTATGCTGGAGGAGTGGGACCCTATCGTGAGGAGATCAGGAATGTTTTGCCTGACTGGAAGGGCTTCAAGGTGGTGAAGGAGTGAAAAAGTGTGCTTGTGGTGGATGATGAGCATGAATCTGATTTGTGAAGTAGCCAACTTGCAGAATGAATGCATGATTTCCTGAGTTGCTTGTGCAGAATGCATGATTTCGCCTGTCATTGAGTTCTTGCTTGTGCAGAATGAATGCATGATTTCGCCTGTCATTGAGTTCTTGCTTGTGCAGAATACATGATTTCGCCTGTCATTGAGTTCTTGCTTGTCATTGAGTTCTTGCTTGTCATTGAGTTCTTGCTTGTGCAGAATGATTTCCCCTTGAGTTTTGCTTCCCCTGTTTCATTTCTTCGTCAGAGTTTGTCCTATGAGGTCTTGGACATAGTCAGCTTACTATTAGGGTTAGGGTTGGCGTGAATCTTCCGCTTTCTGCCAAGACTTGTCTGCCCATCAACCTCTCAGGTTTAACAGCTAGAAGGCGACAGTGTTGACTCTCCACAGTACGAGCTCGGGCCTGCGCGCGAATGATGCGAGGAAGGAGATTATAGATTGAACGATAGCCTTGGTCCACGCCGTGCAGTCGCCCGCGGCCCACCGACACCGCCACACACCACGCCGCCGCGATGGCGAGCTCTCCTGACGCTGACGAGACACCGATTTACCATCCGAAAGATGCGATAGGACAGGCCCTGCGCAGCGGTGCAATCACCAGCTCCGGCGGGCTGCTGGTGTCTGCGGTGCAAAATACATTACAGAAGCAGAATGTGGGCGCCATTGGCGTGTTGAGCAGATTTGGAGGAACAACAGCAGCATTCGGTACGTACGCCTTGCGTTGTTGTGGACGATGCCTTTGTTTTTGAGGGAGAAGGGGGGGAAATGATGGCAAATGCTGACATGGCAATACAGCTGCGGTCGGCATCACATACGGATTCACGAGCGCAGCTGCGGCGAATCTGCGCGAGAAAGAGGACTTTTGGGATCAGGTTTATGGTGGTGCAGTTGCTGGATTTGTGCTGGGATTAAGAAGTATGTGTCCTACATGAACGAGAGAGAGAGAGAGAGAGCGCGCCGTCTGACTCTTCTAGACCGGTCAATGGCTTCTGCCCTCGGAACGTCGCTCCTCTTCAGTGGCGTGCTTGGTGTGCTCGCATACACAGGCGGCTCAGTCTTTGGTGTGCGCGCAAACGAGCCGCAACCGCACAACGTCGATTACAAAGAAGAAATACGACACCGTGCCAGAAGGCCCATTAACGAGCTGATCAATGAGATTGGAGAAGGCCGAGGTAGGTGCAAGCCAGGGAATGTGAGTGATGGTGGCGACTGACAAGCTGGTAGGTATCTATGCTCCGGGCTATGAGCAGCGGCGCAGAGAGCGGATCAAGGAGGCATATGGCATCGACGTGGCCGAGCAGCCGTACTACAAGGGCGTTCCAGCAGCGAACCATGTATAAAGACGTGGAACAGCAGCGACAGAAAGATGTGGCCATGTACGGAACAGCAGCGACAGAAAGATGTGGCCATGTACGGAACAGCAGCGACAGCAACACATGTCATGGAGTGGCATGACTTTGTCATGACTTTGTCGTAGTCTGGTAGCTCTAGTTGGTCTGTAGCTCTGATAAGTACGGCGGTATGTACTAAAAGATATGGTACGGTATTTCATCACATGCCAGCTCGATTGCGTCACGTGGGACAGCTCAACCACGAGCAAGGGCATCGTCTTCAGCTCCTTCAGCTACTCCTTCAGCTCAGTAACTGCTTCAGCTCTGCGTTCATGCATCTCATCGGCCGATAAGGCGATAGGAATGCCAATCAAGCACGAGCTCGGAGTTGAGATAGCAGACTGGTAATATTCGCCGACCCGAAAATCGAGATCTCGGCAATCTTGTCGTGGATTCATATCTGAATTGGAGAAACGGGCAAGTACTTAGCAGGCAGTCTGCACCGCCTGTTGGTTGGCCACACAACCAGCATGAGGAGAAGCTGTGTGTAGGTGCAGTGCGTATAGGTGGGTGGTGCATTAGTTAGGCCATCCACAGCAGACGGGATGGCGAAGTGAAGGGAGGGGGGGGGGCAAAGAGGGAAAAGAGGGAAAAGAGGGAAAAGAGGGCAAGCGCAAATAGCGCAAAAAGGAGGGGCTGGGAAGGAGCGGCGGCGGTTGTCTGAGAAGAGAAGGAAAGAGAGTTGGGGGCAGCAGGCGCAACCGTGGTTGAATGGCGTATGGGGCAAGAACACTGACACAACTCTCGACGTCATTGTCATTTCCCGTGCATCGCTGAAGTGTATTCGAGCCATTAAGCTACGGGAACCACAACAGAGGGCCTCCTCTTCCTCGCTCTCGGCGTCGCTGACACCTTCCCTCTGCCGCTTTCCGCCCTCGCGTGCTCTGACCTGGCTGCCATCGTGCATCTACACCACTACCGCGCGGTGCCGACGTTTCTTAGCTAAGCTACTATAGCTACTACCACCACCCACCCTGCTCTCCCACTGCCAGAGCCGGGTGCTTGAGGGATTGCTCGCTTTGCTCTCACGTCCATCTGGAGCCAGGGGAAATGGCCACGCAGGGCCGATAGATGGTTGTGAATAGCTTCCGCCCCTGCTATTGCTGCTGCTGCTGCCGCTGATATCGCCGCCGCCGCCGCTGCCGCTGCTGCTGCTGCTGCTGCTCCCGCCGCTGCTGGTAGCCAGCTAGCCAGCTAGCCAGACCCATGTCTCGACCACACACCCCTGCCTCTGCCGCCGCTTCCGGCGCTGTGGCTCCGGCGGCCTATTCTGGGCAGCGTCCTCTTTCCGGGGCCAATCTCGACCTCGACCATGTCATTGGCACCTCGCGCCCAACGTCGGCCCTGTCGCACCACACCGGCGGCGGCGAGCTCAATGGCGCCGACCGAGCCTCACTGATCCGCAGCGCTGCCTCGCAGTACTCGGATGGCGGCCATGTTCTGTCGCCGCAACGCTCGGGCACGCTGAAGAAGAAGGCGTCGCTCAAGCACGCAACCAGTGTGAGTAAAGGGCCCAGCCGCCGGAGCAGCTTTGCGGCCTCGGTGCGGAGCCTCCGCCAGAGCGAGCGCGACCCGTACGAGGATGCGGTCGAGAGCAACGTCAACGGCACCGGCCAAGTGGACGACCTCGGAGCCGGCGCCGCCAACCCAAACGCGGGCGCAAACGCCAATCCAAACGCCTACATCAACAACCCATTCGTGACCCCGATCCCCACCTCGGGCAGCCCTACCGAGCTGCTGGCCGATCGCTTCCAAGGTAAGTCGTGCGCACGCAGTGAGCAGTGAGCAGTGCGCGGCTCATTGGCACGGTTGCTCGTAAGTGCTTTGCTAACTCGAGGCAGCATGGCGCAAGGTGTTGAAGGACCTGATCAATTACTTCCGCAGCCTGCAGAAGGCGACTGAATCGCAGCTCAAGAGCCAGCAGCCGCCGGCCAATCTGATCAGCGTGACGTCGGTGCCGCCGCAGTTCCTCGCCCAGGGCGGACTGGGCGACGCGGTTAATGCGCTTCAGATCTATCACAAGCAGGCCCTGCTCGAGGCGTCCAAGGCGCGAGAGGTGGAGAACGAAGTGGTTCTGCAGCTGACCGGCCTGCGCAGCGACCTGCAGCAGAAGATCAAGGAGATCAAGAGCCTGTCGGGCGACTTTAAGAATTCAGTTGAGCGCGAGCAGGAGAGCACCAAGAAGGTGCACCGCGCCCTGCAGGAGTCTCTGGGCCTGGTGGACTCGGAATCTGCATTTGCCGGCAAAAGCGACCCGTTCCTGATCAAGCTGGGCGTCGACCGCCAGATCGAGCGCCAGATCGAGGAGGAGAACTATCTTCACCGGGTACGTCTGACTGCAGTTGCTGACATTACTGCCTGCTAATATTGACTGCCTGCTGCTAATATTGACTGCTAATATTGACTGCCTGCTGCTAATATTGACTGCCTGCTGACATTACTGCCTGCTGACATTACTACCTGCTGACATTGACTTGCTAACCTTGACTACAGGCCTATCTCAACCTCGAAGCCTCTGGCCGCGAGCTCGAGTCGATTGTGGTGGGCGAGATCCAAAAGGCCTACACTGTCCTGGCCGGCATCCTCAACCGCGACGCCACCAATGCCTTTGAAGCAGCAGCCAAGCTGCGCGAGGGCCCGCTTGCCATGACCAAGGACTTTGAATGGGTTCAGTTTGTCAAGTCCAACAGGCAGATGGTCGACCCTGACGTTTCGCTCCGCAATGCTGCCCATATGGTCTACCCGGGCCAGGACCACCCGGCCGCGATCGAGATCAAGAGCGGCATGCTGGAGCGCAAGAGCAAGTATCTGAAGAACTACACGCCGGGATGGTGAGTTTTGGCTCTGCTCCGTGGCCAACCCAACCCGTACTGACCCTGCTCCAGGTACATCCTCTCACCCACCCATCTGCACGAATTCAAGTCGGCCGACCGCATCCTGCACCAGTCGCCCGTCATGTCGCTGTATCTGCCTGAGCAGAAGCTGGGCTCGCACTCTGAGCCGGACTCGTCGTCGCACAAGTTCATGCTCAAGGGCCGCCAGAGCGGCTCTATGCACCGTGGCCACTCGTGGGTGTTCCGCGCCGAGACCCACGACACCATGCTGGCCTGGTACAGCGACATCAAGGAGCTGACCGAGAAGAAGGGCGAGGCTCGCAACGAGTTTGTCCGCCGATCCCACGCTCGCTCGCTGTCTGGAAACAGCCTGAAAGCAGCCAGCATCAACAGCTCCGAGGCTGACATGGCCGAAGACGAGGCTGACAAGGCTCCCTTCTCCAGCGAGCAGTCGGTGCGCGGGCCGGCGTCCATCCCCGACGGTGTGCCCGTCGTGGCCGGCGTGGGCGGTGCCGCTGTTGCAGGCGAGTTCGCCGACGACCGCTCCGAGGCTGGTTGGCGCCCGCCTGCATCGCGGCCTGAGCCCGGTGGCCGATTCCCCTCGGATGTCAACCTCAACCGGGGACAGAACGTGCCGCTGTCGCCCGCTTCTGTGGTCTCTGAGCGAGATGTGGTTGCAGCCGCTGCTGCTCTGCCGGGGGCCGACGTGCCCTATCAGAGCACTGCTCAACCCCAGCTCGATGGACAGACTGCCGCGGCCGGGGCTGGGCCTGCTTCGTATTCAGTCCACTCGTCGGCCCCAGCGTCACGCATCCATCTTGCTGCACCCCAGGCTGTGGCCTCGGCGCAGCCTGGCAGCACATATGGCGAGTGGATGTCGCCTCTTGATGGGGTTGCAGCTGGAGGAGTGGTCGCCGGCGGAGTGGCTGCGGGGGCGGTTGCGATCCACCATTCGGCTGCTCACAAGCTGCAAAACCATCAGCAGCAGCAGCAGCAACAGCAGCTAGAAGGGGGAGCAACGAGTGCAGCAGGAGGACCCATTGCCGTCTCTGGTGTGTCTGGGGCGTCTGGTGTGTCTGGCACCCCTGGCGGCTCTGGCATCGGTGTTGGCATCTCTGGCCTCTCTGGCGTCTCCCAGCAGGTCGGTGGAGAAGCTGGCCAGTACTTCAATACGGAGGCCTCGCAACGCCAGATCGGTGGAGAAGGGTCCCAATACCAGATCAATGCGGACACGGCGCAATACCAGATCAATGCGGACACGGCCCAACGCCAGATCAATGCGGACGGATCACAGTACCAGATCAAGACAGATGGATCACAGTACCATGTCAAGACGGATGGGTCTCCGTACCAGATCAACGCCGACGGCTCTCAGTACCAGATCGGCTCAGGGGCACAACGCCAGATCAAGACAGACGCATCAGCATACCAGACAAATGCAGACGCATCAGCATACCACACCAGTGCAGACGCATCAGCATACCGCACCAATGCAGACGCGCAACGGCAGATTGGGGACATTGCCCAACACCAGGTCAATTCAGGTGTGGTCCAACACCAGATCAGTGCCGCTTCAGGAGTGTCTGCCCACAGGGCCACTGTCGAGGACACGGAGCGGTCATTGTCTCGACAGCGCGGCCTGACCGAGTCGACACAGGCGACGACGTACTTTGCGCCATCGACGCCTGGAGCTGCCACCATCGATTCAAACGTGACAGCACCGTCGGTCTACTCGGTCAACCACGATGGAGAGAAGGGGCAACTGGAGAGGCTTGGGACGAGCAAAAGCGTGACAACGCTCAGTGATCTCCTCATCCCGGGCAAGTTCCCCGACACGGCCGACGACGTTGTCACCACAGCGACGCCACAACTGGTGTCGTAGGCCAGGTGCCGTGGAGATGGAGACGAGGGCGAGAGAGAACAAGGTAAGAGCAGGATACACGAGAATTGAGGACGGATTGGCATGGGCAGGCCGGAGGACAGACAGACGGTCCTGATGAGGCCAGGCATCAAAATGACAAGTTGGGCTGTTTTTTCGGCGACTTTGCCTTTTGGATAGATGCACCGATCGATTCTCGTTTTGCACCATCCTTGACGGCAAAGAGTGGTTGACTTGTGCACCGCGGTCGAGTTGACTGACGGCAAAGAGTGGTCGACTTGTGCACCGCGATCGAGTTGACTGAGATTGAGTCGAGGCACGAAGTTTTGGACAGTCTTGTTTTGCATCTACACCGCAATGTGATTGAGCAATCAACCGAGTCTGTTTTTGTTGTTGAGCAATCAACCGAGTTGTTGTTGTTGAGCAATCAACCGAGTTGTTGTTGTTGAGCAATCAACCGAGTTGTTGTTGTTGAGCAATCAACCAGAGTCTGTTGTTGTTGTTCCTGTTGTTGTTCCTGTTGTAGCCATGAATTCCCACAGGGCCTGCTGGGCATCGTCCAACGCGGCGCTGACACCAACCAAAGGCGCTGTGTTCTGCGCAATGCTGTCGATATGCCCGCGTAGCTGCAACACCAGAGTCTTGAGCTGCTCGTCCGCGTCGATTTCCCTCCCTGTCAGGCCTACCGTGGGTCCGTAATCTCTTTCTCCTCCTTTTTCGTCGTCGTCGATATTAAGTTCAAACTCTTCATTATCGTCGTCGTCGTCGTCGTCGTCGTCGTCATCATCATTATACTCATTCTCATTCTCATCATCATCATCATCCCGCGCAACCCAATGCAGTTTCTTCCCCTGCTCCCGCGCCATCCCTTGCTCGCTCCGCGCGCCCGCCTCCAGCACCCGGTACGCAGCCCGGTCGCGCGCCGCCGCCGCTTCCTCCCGCCGCACCTGCTCGCGCAGCAGCTTGCTGCTCTGCACCGTTTCGGCCAGCTGCGCTTCGAGCGTGCAGATCTGGGTCAGCGTCGCTTCAAAGTCCATGTCTGTCGTCTCCGTGCTGGTGTGCCGCCGCAGCCCCGTCGCTTGGGCTCGCGGGAAGGGCATGCGTGGGATGCGCCGGGTGAGTTTGGCGACGATTGCGGTGACGGCGTCGTTGTTGGTGTTATTTCCCTTGTTGATATGTTGCTGCTGCTGCTGCTGCTGCTGCACTTGTGATTCCCGGGCGAGGTTGAGGAGCAGCTGCTGCACGCGGTCTTGGGCGTGGCGGCTGAGCGGCCGCCATGTCTTCTCGATGCGGCTGCGCGAGATGTGCGTGGTGTGCGGTTGCAGCGAGGCGTAGCGGGCTGTTGGGGCTTTGGCTGGCATGGTGGATGGTGATGGGAGGGTTGTGGTTGTGGTTGTGGTTGTGGTTGTCGCTGTCGCGTGTCGTCACGTGTCGTCGCGTGTATCTGCTTATTTGCTTTTCTTCCTAATCCGGTTAATTCAACAGGAAAGCTAAAAATACTGCCAAGAAACACCACTTCCAATGTGAATTAACGAGGGGTTTGGTTACCCGCCAAGGCGGGTAACTTCCACCCTCGAAAAAGAAGAAAAAAGAAGAAAAAAGAAAAAAAAGAAAAAAAGAAAAAAA
>QQSL01000021.1:171047-236319 GCA_003693665.1 Chaetothyriales sp. CBS 134920 | reverse complement strand
TGTCAAAGTGGCATCCGCCAATTTCCTCCTGATTACGTGATCCAACATCATGTGACTCCCAAATTGTTACCAAATTGTTACTGCACGCAACGCTAGCCGGATTAGGTTAGCACCACGCTAGTCCACACTCGGGCACAGCTTCTTCTTCTGTTTTATCGCCACGCCGCAACGTAACTGAGGGAAATACAATCTGGAACCACAGAGATTTCAACGGCCGACTGCAACGTTCAGATAATGCCCCTCAGTTGCCGTCGCCTTCTCAAAACCCGAACGGCAACAGCGCGCGCGCGTAAAGCTATATAGACCTGCAGAAAACGCAGCAGATAGACAGATAGTTTCAACTCAATTCAAATCTCCACCTTTACAAACACGTGATTGCGTCTCCACCAATCACAACTGTTTGACAGAACCTACATTACGATTTTCCCTAGTCAGGTTAGTATGTTTTCGTCTTCCTCTCCCCGCATTAACTTTTCAGGCTGTATGACATAATACAGCCCGCCATCCTCAACAAGCCACGCCTCAACTTTGTAACTTGGTACACTGTACCGGCAAGTCTTTGATAGGCACAACTACCAGGGGGCGTGGGCAGCTCGCCAACATGGCAGATGTCGATGTTCCAGAGGGGAGCAAGGCCTTTGTGCCTCTTGGTCAGCAATCCCCTCGACGCCATGGAGATTCCACCAGCTGACTCAGACGACAGAGAACAATCCTGAGGTTATGACATCCTTAGTCCGCGAACTTGGACTTTCGCCTACGCTTCAATTCCACGACGTCTTTTCCCTCACCGAGCCTGCCCTGTTGGACTTTCTTCCGCGGCCCGCAGTCGCCCTTCTTCTCGTCTTCCCAGTGACAGAGACGTATGAGAAGTTCCGAATAGCAGAAGACAGGTCAAAGGAGGAATACAACGGGTCGGGAGAAGGCGAGGAGGTGGTATGGTTCAAGCAGACGATCCGCAATGCCTGTGGCCTGATTGGGCTGCTGCACTCTGTGACGAACGGGTACGCACGAGACCAGATCATCCAAGGCAGTGACCTCGATCAGCTGCTGAAGCAAGCCATACCTTTGAAGCCAAAGGAACGAGCGGACCTACTCTACAACAGCAAGGCATTGGAAGCCGCACACGCAACAGCCGCGTCGAGGGGGGATACCAGCGCACCCGACGCAGAAGCAGCGATCGACCTGCATTTTGTGGCGTTTGTCAAGGACAAGAATGGCAATCTGTGGGAACTTGACGGCAGGAGAAAGGGGCCTTTGAACCGAGGCCAGCTTGGGCCAGACGAAGATGTGCTGAGTCCACGAGGGCAGGAGCTCGGAGTATTGGCCTTTTTAAAACGAGAGGAAGAGGCCGGCGGCGGAGAATTGCGTTTCAGTGTGGTGATGCTGGGTCCCAGCTTGGACTAAAACTGGTGTCGGTATGGTCTGCTGCGAGCAAGTCAGCCAATGCAGGCTTCTGTATTTGCACCATAGAACAAAACTAATAATGATGAGAAGAGCGACGCCTTGCCACTGTTTGAGCCTCTTTATCCCATCGATGATGGAGAGACGCCATCATGTACTGTAGCAAATCACAGAGGCTAAAACGACGGCAAAATGATAAAAATAGATCCGAGAGTCGAGAGAGCAACCGTGAAAAAACCGCACAGAATTTGGCACAAATCTGATTTATTCGCGCAGACGGTCGGCGACACTCAGGAAATCCTGCCGGATCAGGAAGGACATTGACCTATTTGGGCAGTTTGTCTGACGTCATCACACCTTCCAGTCACCCGCTCCAATCCCTTGTTTCAACAACTTTTCCGTCTCTTTGCTTCTGTTGCTCGCTCGCCCAGTAAGGTGGGGTATAATGTAACATCATCAGTAACAACAACAAACTCGTTTCTCTCTCTCTCTCTCTCTCTCTCTCTCTCCAGTTACAACTTGTACTTGTCTCTCTCTCTCTCCAGTTACAACTTGTACTTGCCACTGGTGAACCAGTCGCCCAATTGCTCGACAACCTTCTTGCCGCCAGTTTCAATCACCTCTCCATGAGCAGGGATGATGCGGTCGTAGTCCCATTTGGCGATCCGATCCAACGAGTCCTTGAAGCCGGGCCGATTCTTGCCCGCGGCCGCGTACCACCAGAAGCGCTTCTGCCAGGTGTAGTCGCCGCGAAGGCTGAAGAAGGCGCCAAAGAGCTGGGTGAAGAAGCCGGAGCGAGGGTCGATGTCGGTCTTGGAAAACTGCTCGATCGCCGGCAGGTTCCAGATCAGGTCGGCTTGGATCAGTGTGCGGGAGGGCTTGTGGTTGACGACCAGCTCTTTGTTGGCGTGTGCGTCGACTTTTTGTTTCTTTTCTTAGTTTGCCTTGTCTGTATGTATGCGGGTCAACAACTTACAGTACTCGACGTCAAACTCATCGCGGAATTCCGGTGCCAGTTCGACCTCGAGCTTGTTCTTGGCCGTGAACACCTGCGAGAACTTGATCCCCGCCGTGTCCGGGTCCTTCTCTCGCTTCTCCGGTAGCCCTTCGACCCCGATCACGTCGGCATCGGGATAGGCCTTGGCCCATGGAGTCACAAAGATGTGGTGCTCATAGTCATTCGCGATGATGTACTTGAGTTTGCCGCCCAGGCTGTCGACTTTTTGCTTGACTTCTGGCGTGAGCGCGGTTGGCGAGAAGATGGCCAGCGATCCCGTCTTCAGCTTGACCAGGGTGCCGCGCCCGCCCACCTTGACCAGGCCAAAGCGTAGAAACGGCGTGCTGAAGGTGGTGATGTTCGGGGTAATGTCACGGATGACCGAGACCTTGGAGGGGTCCGAGGGGATTAGACTCGCCGCGGACTTGGGCGTCGACATGGCTGGTGGTATATGCCTTACAGTATACTGGTGAATAGTATAGTATGCCCTGACTGTTCAAGACAGTTCCTTTTATCTACACAGTACTTGATTTCTATGGTGAAATTCCGTCATTGCGGGCCAGCGAAACGTGACACGGATACCGCGCCCGATCGGTCACCGCGCTAAAACACGTTTTGTCAGCATTAACAGTCGTACAGGGTAATTGCTCCGTCTACATGTTCACGTGCAGTATGGTTCATCGTGCCTTCCTCAGCTCAGCCCTGTCCGCCTCGCCGGGAAGGAGCCCCCGCCCACCGCAAATGTGCCTGCGCTCGTTGATGAATCTGTCAGCTAGTGTCGACGACGTCGAGTCGAGTCCGTCATGATCTCTGTCTGCGTCTGCGAGAGCATGCTCAAGCTGCTCGTTGTCAAACAAGACATAGGCCGCAGCATCGCTGCCCTGGTCGTCCATCTGCTGGCGGTTCGAATCGCTGACATCAACCGAGGCTGTCAGTCCCCTCATATCGCCGCGAGCCATCATGAGCCCCTTTGACCTGGCGTACAGGAGCATTTCAGGGTCATGCCCGGCCGAAGCTGCCAGGCGAGACCACGACTTCTTGATACTCGAGCTGGCTAGGGCTCGGTCAATTGAGTCAATATCGACCGCAAGCCCGGGAGACCTGAGATAAAGCGCGCGGTCATAGTCCCATCTCAGGCGCTGCAGCTCTCCTAAAAGCTGTGAAGTGAGGCTGGGCCGGGACCAGCCCGAAGAAATAGTGACTGGGTGGTAGGTCAGGGATAGCTCCTCTTGCAGGTCTCTCATTAACGTGAGAGCCGATATGTGTGCTGATACCGCTGATGATTCCCACGTCGTCGGATAGAGAACCATTATTGTCGGCTTCGTTCGAAGGTGACTCTGTTGTCGCTGCTTCTTGGCAAACAGTAGGACGGAGCAGATATCCAGCGGATCTGGGACCGAGAGAATATATGCCAGGTTCTGTCGCACCTGGTCTTGGTGTTGTGCTGTCCTCTCGGGCTGGACGCTGTCGACCGAGAACCCAGTGCCTTGGCCATCGGGTATATCATTTGCAGATCCCCCAGAAATCACCACCACTGTGTCTGGTTGTATACGTCTCTCGTCGCCATCGAACCTGCCCACAGTGCTTTCTAGCAGATTCGAAATATCCTCATCTGCCTCTGCCTCCAAATTTGCAAAGGCTGCAGGTAGAGTAGGCACAGGCTTGGGCTCAGGCGGTCTCCGGAGAGATTCCTGTAAAGATCTGACAGTCTGTTGTTGGAGAATATAGCCGGACAGAAAGAGGAGGAAGGTGAAAACACTGACGACCGCAGCAAATATGATGCCTGATACTGCTGACGATGTCAACAGGACCATCGCGAGACTTGGATGTTTTGAGCGAATATTGATTGCTATGAATCTGCACACTCGGTGGCAAGAACAATCGCCAACTGGCGAAGCTTAGTTTTCTGTTTAGCTTCACTCACCGAGCTTTTCCGATCATACTGGCTTGCGAATGTTGATACTTTGCCTAATTAGGCCGTTGCAGAGGGTGACTGGTGGCACTAAACCGCTTTTGCAATAATTGTACGAAACTTAATACCTTACCACATTCGGTAACTCGATGTAAATGAATGTCATTTGAATTTGAAATACTCCACGTCCGTTCTCATTTCTGCAGTCTCAGCCCTTCACACAGGCGCAATGACACACCGGGCCGATGCATCGACTGCACTCGACAACCGCGGATACACGGGCCCATTGATACGCGGGCAGAACCCGGCGCTCCTGTTTGAAACGGCGGTGCGCGACCGCATCACAGACTCGCTGTACTGGAAAGAGCAATGCTTCGGCCTCAACGCAGCCACACTGCTTGACCGCGCCGTCGACCTGTCGTACATCGGCGGCACCTATGGCGTGGGCATGAAGCCGACGCCCTTCTTGTGCCTGGCCTTCAAACTCCTGACCCTCGTCCCCGACCGGGAAATCGTGCTCGAGTACTTGAACAGTGCCGGCGACGAGTGGAAGTATGTGCGCGCGCTGGCCGCCTTTTATGTGCGCTTGACCTTCGACCCCAGTGATGTCTACAAGACGCTGGAGCCGTTCCTGGAGGATGCGCGGAAGCTGAAACGACGCCGGAAAGAGGGATATGTGCTTGTGCACATGGACGAGTTTGTCGATGAGCTGCTGACCAAGGAACGCAGCTGTGCGACGAGCTTGTGGAAGTTGCCGCCCAGACAGCTGCTGGAGGATCTGGAGCAGCTGGAGCCGAGGGAGAGTCCGCTGCAGGACGAGTTGGATGCCATGGATGATGAGGGGGAAAGACAAAAAGATCAAGAGGAGGAGGGGGATAGGAGTACAGATGATAGGAGTAGGAGTGGAAGCAGAAGCAGAAGCAGAAGCAGCAGCAGGAGCAGGAGCAGGAGCAGGAGCAGGAGCCAACCCAGGAGCAGGAGCCAAACCAGGAGCAGGAGTAGGACCAGAACAAGGAGCAGATCATTTAGTGATTGAAAGCAATAGAGAAACAGGTCAGTATTGGGCAAGACAACCTCACCACTGTTGAGGCAGAAGTCTCAGCCTAGGCCTCTTTTGGTTGATGCAAAGAGGTAGCAAAGCCACTGCCAGTTGCCAGGCACCAAAGCTGGTTGCCATCCTACACCTGGGCTTGGACTTTGGATTTCCTCCACGTCAAACAACAGCAACAACACCAACGACAACAACCAGTCTCTAGCTTCACACCTGTCTGCTGCAATGGCTTATCTGTCTGACAGTCATCACCTTGGCTTCTATCACCAGGATGATCACTTGGATGATGAGTCTGCTGAACTGATACTCAAGTTGCTGCTCGAAGAGGTCGAGAGCTTCAAGGGAAATTGCAAAGGCAAGCAGAAGGCAGGGGATGCCGACGATGGCGAGTATGCTGCCACGCTGCTCGAAGATGATCTACATCAACTTGAAGCCTCCCTACGTGACCGCCGCATGACCAGAAGCATTGCCAATGCTGTCCAAACTGATGGTGGCTTGATTGAGCAGTCAGCACAGGAAGAGCAGGCAGCATGCACTGACCATGATCTTGCGCACCACCTCAGTGGCAGCAGCAATGCCAAGTCGAGTGTGCTTCCTCAGCCGGAAGAGCTTGACGATGTCCTTCTTTCCCAGCTTGCCGGTCGATATGTCTCTGAGGAGACTGGACACGCCCTTGCGAGCAGTCTCGGACAGCTGCGAGTGCGTGATGACCACGACCACGACCACGACCACGACCACGACCACGACCACGACCACGACCACGACCATGACCACGACCACGACTACGATGAAGCTGCGGGCGAGATCACCAGAGCCGAAGGTTCCAGCGGGCCATCATCGTCACATCGAGGCAAGAACCGACGCGACAATCCAAACAACAACGGCGGCGTCTGCGGAGCCTGCCAGGAGCCTAAGCCGTTCTTCGACCTGATCCAGGCCCCCTGCCAGCACGAGTACTGCCTCGACTGCCTCCGAGACCTGTTCAACGCGTCCCTGACCGACGAGGGCCTGTTCCCTCCCAGATGCTGCCGCACGCCGATCCCGCTCAAGTCTGTGGCCATCTACATGCCAAAACAACTCAAGGATACGTTCGCAGAGAAAGAAATCGAATTCAGCACCCTGAATCGAACCTACTGCTCCCAGGCTACATGCTCGGCATTCATCAACCCAGCGAACATCAGCAAAGACATTGCCACCTGCCAGAAATGCTCCACCCAGACCTGCAGCATCTGCAAGGCCGCCGCACACATCGGCTCCGACTGCCCAGAGGACCCCAACCAGCAGGCCCTGCTCGACCTCGCCCGCGAAGCCGGCTGGCAGCACTGCAACGAGTGTCGCAGCCTTGTCGAGATCAGCACTGGCTGCAACCACATGACGTATGTATCCTCCCCCTTAAACCACCTCTCCTTTTTTTTTTTTCTCCCTAAAAACCCCTTCCTTCCCCTGGGCTCACCACCAATAATAGATGCCGCTGCGGGGCCGAATTCTGCTACGAATGCGGTGTGCGCTGGAAGCACTGCCGATGCCCCCAGTGGGATGAGCAGCGACTTTTCAACCGCGCCAACCAGCTCGTCGACCGCGACCGCAACGGCGACGGCAACGACGATGACGACGACGACGACGACGACGCTCTCTTCTTCCCCCACGACAACCCCTACGCCCGTCGCCTCGCCGAAGCCATCGACATTCTGACCGAGCACCATGTCTGCGACCACACCGCCGGATGGAACTTTATCCGTGGCGAGCACACCTGCGAGGAGTGCTTTTACACCCTGCCTCGCTTCATCTATCAGTGTACACAGTGCCGCATTCGTGTATGCAAGCGGTGCAAGAATCATCGGCTGTAAAAAAAGAGTGGAGGGATGAGAATCATGTGTATGAATGAACAAGCAAGGTGGATTGATGATTAATATCAGATTGACCGAGTGACTTGAGTGCAGTCAATGCAAATAGTCAGTCATACAGGACAGGGCATGTTGTGAGATGCTGGCAATGATCAACCAGGCAAGAGGAACATTCTGTTGTCCTGCATACAAGTAGTACATTAATGCCTACAAGTTATCCTCTTGCATCTCTCATGCTAAGAGCCTTGTATCTCTCATATTAATAGCCTCGTGCATCTCGCCTCTCATCTACTGCAACACAAGTTCAAAAAGACAAGTTAAGGATAATACTTATTACATACATGGGGTATTTTCTATGTCGTTTGCCGTCAGGCATCGATAGCACTCCTCACTCCTGCCTTGTCCCCGATCCTCATCAGCCCAGGGAACAAACAATCATTCCTCTCCCCCTTCTGGCCAACCTATCTGGACCTATGTCCATTGCGTGCCTCATCGTCCTACTGCTCAAAACAAAAATCAAGCTGATACCAAAGCAAACGGCGCGCGCGGGGTGTATCTCGGTGACGCAACAAAACGCGAAACAAACTTGTTCCAAAAATCAAACGGTTCGACCAACTGTCTCGCAGCCTAGTAATAGACCTTGTCCGAATAGACTGGAGGTTGTCCGTCGTGGTATTGCTGTTCCCAGACGACCTTGCCCTTGTCGTCAAAGTGGGCAGCCTCGTCAGTGATGGGAGTGACCTTGCTGGTGTGTGCAACTTCCTGTCGAGATACGCCGGCCTCGTCGCGCGCCACCCAGAGAAGCGGGGTGACATCGTTGACGGCAGGGTGTTGATAGGCGTCCCGCTCCACCTGGGGCGAATACTGGAGGTCACTGGCGTCTTGCGGAACGAATTTGCGCACGGTGTTCACATCGAAATAGATGTCAGGTCGGAGGAATTTCTGAATCAGAGAGCCCTGCTTGGCGGGCGCAGAGAGCGATTCGGGTTCGACGCCCTCCTTTGACTGGCCGACCTCGTATCCATTCTTTCCAAGACCATCTCCTGCTGCCGGAGCAGCACTTGCCAGCCACGAAGCCTGCTCAACCTCAAGATCGCGGGGCAGATATTTGAGCAAGGGCTCAACTGCCTTGTTGAAGGCGATGTGGTAAAGGACCATGACGATCAAGAGGATGACGGTAAGGACCAGCGGAGCGGGTGTGTAGTTGACCGCGAGCAGACCAATCAGACAGAGGACTGAGACGTAGGCGCCGACAAGGGTATGCTTGAGAGCCTTGACATAGACCAAGCCCTGTGTGTCGACTCCCGACGTGTTGACGTAGAGAATGTTGTAGTGGTACGTGAACCAGAACAAACCGAGACCGATGGTTGCAAAGCCCAGGATCAGAGGCGAAATGAAAGCGTATGCGATCGCAATGACTGCGAGACCCCTGGAGCATGGTCATCAGTATATGGTTCAGTAGCTAGAAGCAGACGCAGACTTACTCAATGCCAGGGAACAGATTGCCCCAGCTGAGGGCAGCAAGAGTGGACCAGCGGTTGTACAGCTTTCGGGGGGTATTGTCCAAGAACTTGCCCAGAATCTTGCCAACAATGAGTCCGACAATCTGCGCCAGAGCACCGCCTGCAAAGCCGAGAGCCTGCAGGATGATGTAGCTGATGTAGAAGTTGGATGACTTGGGCAGGGAGCTGGAGAGCAGCGACGTGACCGAGGTTGGATCGTTGATGATCTGTGTCACCGCAGCTGACGCGGCCGAACTCAGGGTGGTAACGAGGAAGACATCGACGACCTGGAACCAGAAGAAGGACTCCTGGCAGCGAAGCTCAATCAGGGACAGCGTTGGCTTGCCGCCCAGTTTGCCCAGCCAGCGGAAGAAGGGAGGAACCAACGAGTTCAGGATGGAGAGCAAGATGACGGGGAGCAGGCCGGTAACGACACCAAGAATGACCTTGGGAATGTGGGTGATGAAGCAAAGCCAGGGCAACTTCTCCGTCAGATAGTTGATGTTCGAGATCGCACCAACAACAGCGACTGGAATGGCCCAGAAGATGATGAGGACGGTGGCGGCAGCGATGGAGACAACGTTGCGGATCGAGGCTGTCTTCCACGTTATGCCCAAGTTGGTCCAGACAACCTCTTCGGGTACCATGCCAATCACTCGAGGGCTCATGTGCAGAGGCTGGTGGTGGGTAACGGCCTGGAAAGCAGCCTGGGCGCGGTACTGGTCATGGAACTCGACGAAGACGGCGTTCAACGGCTTGGCTTCACCGGAACGATAGGTGTTCTGTTCCTTCTCGATAAGCGGGTTGAGACGTGCAATCTCGTCGCGGGCCCAGTTGATGGTGTCGACCTTCTTGCCAATGAGCGGCTTGAGGCGGTGAGTCGGTCGGTCCTTTGGTCGCACATAACGCGCAGCAGCACTGCCAGATTCGTGGTCAAGGTCTGCGTCAGACAGTGGCTGCAGTTCCTGGCCGCCCTTCTTCAGCGACTTCAACCGAGCATCGTTGGCCTTCTTGATCAACGCATTCTCGGCCGCCTCAAGCTTCCAGGCCGCCTTGGTGCGCTGCTCAACCAGATCCTCCAGCTCCTTGGTGTCGGCCACGACCCAGACATTCTTCAGTTCATCACCAAAAATGCGTCTGATCTTGTGCTCGTCGGCATACTCAGTCGGCACGGCCTGGAAGAGCACAGTGCGGGCAGAGAGGCGCTTGGCATAGGCGGGCGAGAGCAGATAGGCCTGGCGGACGTTGATGAAGTAGATCGTCTCCCTCGTGACAATGAAGAAGATGAAGCTGATATAGATCCAGGCAATAAAGGTATGTGCCAAAAAGCGGTACTTGTTGCTGGTCTTGCTGGTGTCAACATTGCTGAAGGACAGGATATCGAGCTCGGTCTGGCCACCGCCACCCGTGGCATTGACGGGGAAGAGCACGGGCCAGGTGATGAGGGCGCCGACAAAGGTGATGATGGTGACGATCTTGAGGTAGCGGAGGAAAAAGTACGAGTCGATGGAATTGTGCTTGAGCACGAACTCGTCGGGGGTCTTGTTGACAAAGGGGATCCATCCAAAGAGCGTGTTGGGCGCTTCCGGCGTCCGGTTCTTCTTTGGCAACGTGCTCAAGAACGTTCGGGGCGCGTAGACGCGGGGGTAGATGCGACGCAGAAACAAGAAGATGCCAATGTAGACGGCAAACACGATCAGAACCGGAATCAAGGTTGACAGCAGGGCCGACAGCGAGGAGCTGGACGCGCTGCTACTGCTACTGCTCTGTTCACCGGGTCAGAGACGGTGCAAGGCTGACGAGAGATGGAGGGATCAGTGTCCACTTACTGAAGTATCGGTCTGGCATTTGCTTGCTCGCTTCTCAAGCGGTGTGGGCGCGAAATGGAGCATCATGTCGACAGCGCCCATGACGACAAGCGGGTGAGCACTCGCTCAGACGAGCCGTGGCAATTGGGCTTGATTAAAAGGAAGACAGGGCGGTCTGAATCGAGGCCCAAGGAGGGGAGTAGTGGGAGTTAAGGATAGTTTGGGATGATTCAAAGTTGCAATGAAACAGAAGAAAAAGAGATGCTGGCGAGAAGGGCCTGACCAGTAGACGGAACAGCTACTGGCTTGTTTGTGGTAGGGTACATGTGCGACAATCAGATGATAGAGCGAGCCAGAAAGCCGTAGTATGATTGTTGGCAGGGAGCCAGCCAAAAACAGGCGTTTGATGACGACGGTCTGCAGCAGGGCAGGAGCGTGTCACAGTGCTGCCACGGGTGGGGCTTGCCAATCTCTCCAGGTACGGGACTGGGAAGGTGGGGTGTTAAATTGGCGCCACGGCCAGGAAGGAATGGCTGGGCGGGAGCTGGCCAGAGTTTGGCTGAATACAGCAAAACTGGTTGGAGGGCAGCCCAAGGGGGAAATCAGATGGCGCTATCCTTCGCAGCTCAGTGGAGAGTGGGTTGGCTTTTCAAAAGCTAAACAAGTTGTCGTTGCTGTGCGGCGCGTTGTACCTACAGCATCTACATTCCTACACGTATCCAACCCCACCCCACGTCGCTTGGGCTGGGCCAAGAAAAAAAAGGAGGGAAAAAAGGACAAAGCACAACGGTGCGCTTTGTTGAGGTTGAGGTCCTCAACGCGGGGCACACTGCAGGACAGTACAGAACGGCCAGGACAGTGCAGGATTAGCTGATGAGACAAGCTCTCAGATGAGATGATCCCTGCCTCGCGTGATTGCCAGACGAGAGGCCCGTGCGAAGATGAAGTGTGGCTGTTCGCGCGTCGCTCCTTCTCCATAGCACCCAGAGTACTCACATGCCAGCTGAGATAAGAAAGCTAACGGCAGGTGGTGTGGCGGTGCATACCCCACCAGGTGTGGCGCGCCCGCCCACCTGTGGCAGGCAGCAAACTCGCAAAATTCTCTCCGACCGTTGAGAATCGCAAGCAGAGCAGCCAAGTCAACGAGGACGGTGGCCAGGGCAAATCAACGGAGGTCACAACAGCAAATGTCTGCGTGACGTCGGCACCCCATGACGACAGCCTCATAGCCCTTTGTTGGTTGCTCAGCTGATCGGGCGATCTGATGCAAGTAATACGACCGGCGCGCGGTGTCGCGGTCCATGATCGACACCGCGACACGGAAAAAAAAGTACGCAATCCAGCGCCTATTGCTGTGTCCAAGGAAGAGGCACGGATTCATCGATTAGGATGACCGTTCTTCCGTCAAGCCATCATCGTCATCTCCCTCCTCTCTGGGACCGAATACGCTGCCCAAGGATGACAAATTTCGTCTAAGTTCAAGATAATTAATAATTGGTTTCCTCGACGGACCTTCTTGTCCTTGTTGTCCCCTCAGATTGGATACATGCAGGCGTGAATGGCCCGACGCTTCTGTGACCAAAACTTGCCTTTGCAAGGCACACATATCATCACAGTGACTTCAACCAGTGCTCTCAGAAGATCTCAGCCAGCCATCACAACTCCCACAGCCAGCCATGGGGCCATTCACCAATCAGATAGCGCAAGACCAGCTGCGCCAGCGACTTGTGTCATTCATTGCAAGCTTTTGCCTAGGACCAAACCCCGATGCTGTCCGATACAAGCTGCTGTCGGACATGGATCAATTCAAACACCAGCATTCCGCTGAGCCAACACAAGTCATAGCAGAAGGGAGTAAAAAAAAATACACGACATCGTGCTGTGCAGGTTACAGACGAATGCATCGGAATGTTGCGTCGCGGGGCAGGTAGGTCGACTGATTGACCCATTCTCTGCGCACAGACTTGCATGCAGATTCTCAAATGCTGCAATGATAGCATAGCAGCGGGCAGCGGACGGCGGACAGCGGACGGCGATCCAGCTGTGCAGAGTAAAACAGCTGTGTGCGCTTGACTGCAGCCTGCAACAGTCTCGATTGAGTGGTATGATGAGAATGATGGTGATGCCAGAGGGGCATTATTATTGACTCAGAAATGACAGTGATAATGATACAGCAGGATGAAGGACCGAGCCGACATCGACAGGGGTATCCCAGACCCCAGCAGGTGGTGACCAAGTCTCGATTCGATACTGTGTCATTGTCCGGCTTTACTTGTGCCGAATATTGTAGGTTCGTGGGATGGACTGCTGCTGGCTGGATGTTTGATAATCCGAGATCGGTTCCGTTCCGTTCTCATGCTCTGGAGCAATCTGTTCTCGCAGGTCTTTGCTCTCATTGTCGTCCTTTTGGTGACGACGACTGGTTGCCGGCACTGGAGTAGCCCGAGTCACGCCACGGCCGTGCCTCAGGCTGTCTGTCTTTGTCTGGCTTGGGCTGTCGTGAGGAATGGTTAGGACATGCATAGCCTACCAAGACCGTCTTCTCCGTTAGATTGTGGCCTCGCTGCCCATATCTCTGGCATGGGTCGACGGCATGACGGTAGTAGAGACAGCGACAGACAGAGTAGCGTTCCACGATCTGAATGCACATCTTGACAATAGCACGCACGCCACCCTCCTCTCTGGATTTGCTGCAGTTAGAGAGCGCTTCTCTTGTCGACGAAGCGGAGGTTCAAGAAATTGTGCCAAATTCGTCTTTTGGGAGGGACCGTGGGACAGCGGACAATATATGATCTGTCAATGCCTGCTTCTCGACCGACTGTGACACCAATTGTTAGCCAGCAAACAAGGAGTTTCCATTTCTGTAGGTTTGGTGTCCAAGGCCAATGAAATCACTCGAGGGCCCCAAGGGAATCATAAACAATGTCGACCGCAGGGAGGGAAGATCCCTGTCAAGAGTGAGAACGGACTTTGTAGAAGGGAACTGTCGGTGCCACTCTGGACGACCATAATGGTCCGAGCCGAAGTCTGTTGAGCGCAGGTGGTACCCAATCGTGGTACAGAAGGGCGATGCCAAACATATTTTGACAGCACCTTATACGCCTTATACTCAAAGGGACCACCAAGGGCTGCCCAATGGCATAGTCATCTGGTGTAGGTGTAGTGGCCCTGGCCTTCACGTGGGTTGAAGTGCAGATGCCACATACGACAGGATCCTAGTCCAAGGCCGAAAAGCGGGCCGCACGATCCAATTGCTGGCAGTGAGAGGAGGGAGTAAGAGGAGAGAGAGGAGCGTTGGTCGAGATAGCTTCAATCTGAAGCATAGGGTGGCAGCTCGCCCGGTCGGGCTGCGAACCGTCGCTCGATCGTCTCGTGGTCGGAGAGGTCTACTGTCTGGAAGGACAAGCAGGGAGCGAGTCATTGGCCATCAAGCAGGGAGCGAGCCATCGACGGCCAATGGAGAAACATGCAAGCTGGTCCCAGCCAGGCCGTGCTCTTTGAACCAGTTGACATTGCCCTTTTGCGTCCCTTTTTTTTTCGTCGGAGAGAGATAGAGCCGAAGCGAACACGACGCAGGATGCTGAATAGGGCAGAAGGCAGGCTCGATCCGGTGGTGCAAAGACGGGTAAGTTCGGTAGGCAGGGATTGCACGACGGCAACAGACCAATCAGCGGCGCAGGCCTCGGTCGTTCTTAACAAGTGTGCAGAAGTGCAGGAGCAGGAACGTGGAGGGACTACTGAGAGCGGTAGATAAATAGCGTCATCTCATCCCTTTGGAGGCAGTGCTCTAAGAATGGTCTTATGCCGCCACAAAGGCTACTGTCATATTAGGCTAATGCTTCAGCTACTTCAGCTACTGTCCAGAATGCAACTGCCTACCGGGCAAAAAGTCTGACTCTGCCCAGCTGCCTCTTGCCCATCTCCTGAGCCAGTCTTGTGCATGTTCTGCCTGTGTCATGCAAGTACCAAGTACCTGGTGGTCTAGACACAGCGCCATCATCGCCCTCGGCCTTGTGCTCCTGCTGAGATGTGCAGCAAGCAGGTGCAGCAGCGGGTACGTTCATCGAGAGGGTGCATGGAACCGCCACCTGGTCGTCAGGGTGCATTCATCGCCACCTGGTCGTCCGACACGATTATCTCGCATGGAAGAGCCAGTCCGCTTCGGGATCAGGCACCGTGAAGTTCGGTATGATGCTAACTGTATCCATGCCTGTGGCTAGCCCCGGATCGTCGGCCGCGGCATGGTTCATAGGCCCCGCGCCCTCGGTTTCAACACCAGTCGGAGCATTCGGTAGCCGGGGGAAGTTGAACAGATCAAAGACGTCGAGATACTCTAGCTCGTTCGGGGATGGAGTGTTCTGCCTCGTGGGATGATAGGATCTGACCGCAGCATGGCTTGGCTGGCGGGAGATGAGAAGATCCAAGTCATAGGCGCAACTGCCAGGGATCAGTCAGCTTGCAGGCTTGCTTCCACTGCCAAGTTCATGTTTACTAACCGTCTCATATCAGCTAGAATTCGAACCGTCGACGGAGTCACTCGCTCGCCATTGATCCCCACCGATTGGTGCGATTGCCGATACTCATGCAATACCCGGTTCAGGATCTGGCTGTATCGTTGTGCAACATCCCAGTACTGCCCCATTTCCGAAAGAATGGTGACGAAAAGGCCGATGTCTGGGTCAACCTCGGTGTCCATGGTCGATCCGTGCACAAGCGCAACACGAGAGCATACCCAAATCGTGAATGCAAAAGGCGGCCCTAGTCGATCCAGGAGGTCATTCGACGAGACGAACTGTGCAAGCTCGCGCATGTTATCCACCGCGTCCAGGCAACGCTCCATGGCGCTGTATGAGGAGGGAAAGATATGTGACGTCTGGCTGGGATAGGCCGCCGAGGAGTTCAGTCTGATGACGGTCAGCACATAGGCTGCGTGCAGCATGATCCATCCGCAGCTGGCATTCTTTGCAGGCAGCTTTGATTTGACCAGTCGGCTGATGTTGGCAAATTCATCCGGCAAGCTGAAATGCCAGGTGTTGAGCTCGCTGTCTAGAGCTCGATAGGATGCTTGCCACCGCTCCACGTCGGTGAGCGAGCCGATATCGATTGGCCGTTTCAGAAACTGGTGGATGTGACCGAGAATGCCAATGAGCTCACAGTGGTAAGAGAAGTGTCCATGTCCACCAGACATGCTTGTCGCATACCGTGACCCTTCTGAAGATCGGAAATACCTCGTCTCAACCGGTTTGTTTGCGGCAAAGAGATCGTCCCGACAAGGCAGGCGTCGGTCCACCTCTCTTTCGTCCAGTGCAAATTCGAATGCGGTGGCAATGGTGGCATAGCGGTCAACAAGATACACGGCCCAGAAAAGCCGCCTTCGTTCCTCGTCTTCTATCCAGGTCTTTGCCTCGGGAAGCACCGACGCCCTCAAGGTTGCAATCGATGGATATACTGGAGCGGCCAAAGGCGAGGTTGTCTCGACGGAGAGGCCAAGCTGGACCACGCTCCGGCTAATCAGAGCTATCAGATTCCACCCTGGAGGGCCGTTTGTGTTTCCAGTCACATCGAGGGCGAGGATGAGGAGTGCCTGCAAGGAGCGAACACTCGAGTTTTCTAGGCCGAACAGTTGCACTTTCTGCTTGGATGAATTGTGGTAATGCCGCCTGCTCTCGGGGCTCAGTCTCGGATCTTTGGAAAACCGGAGGGTCACGGTCAGAATTGCATGCAACAAGACTCTGTCTGCTTCTTCCAACGCGCTCACGCCGAACAGTCTATCCAATGTCGTTTTCCTATCTAGAAGAGGGAGCCAGCCATTGATATGCTTAAAGAAGAGGTCGACGAGGGAGTAGAGCAGGTCATACGGAGGGAGGGGAACAGTCTGTTGGGTGAAGCATTGTGCAGCTGACAGGCTAGGAGGGGCACAATTTGGAGATGTCGAGCAGTGTGCATGCTGTTGTCCCGGCGCTTGCTGGCGTGGTGGCATAGACAGTTGCAGGCTTGGATCTAGTGCATGTTGTTGGGCTGCATGTTCGACATGGAAGCCAGTACCAACGGCACCTGCCTGGGCATTGTATGACTGCCTTGGCGCTGGTGGTGGGGAAGCGAAGGATGGGGTGCGCCCAACGGTGCCGTCGGCGCGGAGATTGCAAGCATCGAGGTGAAGATCCAGGCGACGACCATAGTCGTGAACGAGCTGCTCGAGCCCAAGGATCTTGCTCTCGAGTTCACGTCCATAGCCGGCTCTCAGGCCTGGCTTCTTCCTCTCCTTGTATTCGCAGGCATGCTCATTTCGGGCACACCAGCCACAGGCCGGGTGTTGACGGTCACACTTGACTTTTCTTGCCTTGCATGCTTCACAGCTAGAAGATCAGGGGGAGATGCATTAGCTTATCACCAATCTCTTACAGGGAAGACAGATCATATTAGCAAGCATACGTAACGTTCATCGGCCTTGGCCTCTTGTTGGACCCATTGTTCCCGTGATCACCGGCGGTACTGTCAGAATCGTCATCGTCGCCGCCGCTAGGAGACTCTGGCTGAGGAGCAGGAGCAGCGACGGCGGCGGCATAGTCGGCCAATAATGCGGCCGAGGTGGCGGCGTATGAAGGTATCATTTCCCCGAGCAGCTGCCTTCTACTAACCTATCTCGTCATTCTCTCTCTTCTATCTCTCTGGCGCACCCACACATCCACATCCACATCCACACTCGCACACACACACACACGGGATTTTCGTGATAATAATCGGCCGAAGCTGCGACAGTGGGCGGGGCCAAGGCGAGAGGGAAAAAAAACTCCGCCGAATGTTTCGCTTAACCACAACAGGCAAGTCCCAATTGTGTATGTATACTGTAATCAAAAAAGAAATACAGTAAAGTTACCCTTGCGCTGCAGCGGTTACAGACGGACCCAACTGCACCGACAGAGCGAAGGGTGGGAATGGATCAGATCAGAGCGAGCAATGATGATCATTATCATTACGATTTGATTTACTATGGCTATTATTGTGGCGTGCTCTGCCGCCGCCCGCCCGCCTCCTCCCTCCCTCTCGAGACTGCCCTGTTTTTGTTGGGAAAAATTCGCAATTACCACCTGTAGGTGTGTCAACCCCCCTCCCCTTTATAGCTACAATATACAAGAGTCGAGAGGTAGAGACAGATCAAGATGGCAACAAGAGGCGGCAGCGGCAGCAGCGGCAGCGGCAGCGGCAACAACAATGAGACAGAACATAAAAGCACGAGGGCATTCCCCACCATTGCGACGGTGCGGACCTACGTGGTAGCAGGGGTAGGGTCTGGCGGGGACTACCACAACGTGGAGGGCGGGCACTGGCTGATCGACACCAAGATCGCGACGCCGATGTCGCGGTGGGAGAAGTACCGGCAGTCTCGCACCTCGTTTGGCATCAACGTCCTGGGCTCCTTCTGCGTGGAGATCGAGGCGAGCGACGGCACGCGCGGCTTTGCCACGGGCTTTGGCGGCCCACCGGCCTGCTGGCTGGTGCAGCAGCACTTTGCACGCTTCCTGCTCGGCCGCGACCCGCGCGACACCAACGACCTGTTTGAGCAGATGTACCGCGCCTCCATGTTCTACGGCCGCAAGGGCCTGCCTGTCGCCGCCATCTCTGTCATCGATCTCGCGCTGTGGGATCTGGTCGGCAAGATCAGGCGCGAGCCTGTGTACAAGCTGATTGGCGGTGCCACGCGGGACAAGCTGCTCTTCTACTGCACGGGCCCGGAGCCCGCGGCGGCCAAGGCGGCCGGGTTCGTGGGTGCAAAAGTGCCGCTGCCGTACAGCCCCGAGGAGGCCGACAGTCTGCGCAAGAATGTCGAGTTTCTCAAGCGCCACAAGGATGCTGTCGGCCCGGATTTCCCCCTGCGCGTCGACTGTTGGATGGCGCTGAATGTGCAGTATGTGATTGACATTGTCGCCGAGTGCAAGCGCCAGCACGTCGTGATCGACTGGTGGGAGGAGACCCTGAGCCCGGACGACTCGGCTGGCTTTGCCCTCATCAAGCGAGCCCATCCGGACGTCAAGTTCACAACCGGAGTAAGTAGGACAGACACCCCCTTTTTTTGTTTTTCAGTTTCCCTCCTTCTCCCTCTTGTTTGTCTAACCAGCCGGCAGGAACATGAATTCTCGCGCTACGGCTTCCGCGACCTGCTGCTTGGCCGAAACCTGGACGTGATCCAGCCGGACGTCATGTGGCTCGGTGGCCTGACAGAGCTGCTCAAAGTGGCCGCCATGGCTGCGGCCTTTGACATCCCCGTCATCCCCCATGCCTCGGGCCCGTACTCGTACCACTTTGTCGTCTCACAGCACAACTCGCCTTTCCAGGAATACCTGGCCAACTCGCCCGATGGCAAGTCCGTGCTGCCCGTCTTTGGCGACATGTTCTCCAACGAGCCCATCCCCGTCAATGGCTATCTGCATGTCAGCCAGCTGGACAAACCGGGCTTCGGCCTGGAGCTGAGCCCGAACGCGAGGCTGGTCGATGCCACCGGTTTGCTTGGGATGGCTCCTCAACGGAGCTTGACATTGACTCGACCAACTGAGGCTGAAGCTGAAGCTGAAGCCGAGAATTAGCACGACGCTAACGCCGTCAATAATATTATTTCTTCTTTTTTACTAATTATCCATTTGAGCGATTTTTAATAGCCAATTAGAAGACGCCAGAGCAACTTTATTTACTTTTAGTGAGTTTAATCTTTTTTAGTACTAAAAATGAAATGATCAAGTGAACGTTAATAACAACACACGCTTGAGACTAGGCGGACGTACGGTGGTACAATGCCTCTGCCGCAGCTCATCCCTGGCACTGTCTGTGCTGTAACTGGCGGCCTGACAGGCATTGGACGGGCAATTGCTCTTCTTTTCCTCTCCCACGGCGCCAAGGTGTCGATAAATTACCTCGAGTCACACAACCCAGACGAGGAAGCACTTTTAGACAGCCTGAGAAGGGAAGCTCTGGATGCAATCATAGCTCGCTCTCGCTCTCACTCTCTCTCGCACTCTGGCGCAGAAGCAGCAGCAGCAGCCGCCGCAGCAGTCGAAGACGTCCCCCTGCTATGTATCCCCGGCGACATTTCGCAGCCCGATACCGGGCCGGCATTCGTGCAGCAAACAGTGGCGCGCTTCGGCCGACTGGACACGTTTGTATCGAACGCAGGGATATGCCAGTTTGAAGAGTTCCTGGAGATCTCGCCGCAGTCTGTGCAGCGGCATGTCGACACCAATCTGTCGGGCGGCTTCTACGCCGTGCAGGCGGCCGCCCGGCAGATGGCCCAACAGCAGAAGCCACAGGGCGGGAGCATCATTGGGATTAGCTCCATCTCTGCCCTGGTGGGCGGTGCCCAGCAGTGCCACTATACGCCCACCAAGGCCGGGGTGCTGAGCTTGATGCAGAGCACGGCTGCGGCGCTGGGTAAGTATAATATCAGATGCAATGCTCTCTTGCCTGGCACTATCCGCACTCAGCTCAATGATGAGGATTTGAGGGATGGGAGTGAGAAGAAGGCGTATATGGAAGGGAGAATTCCGCTCGGTAGGTTGGGTGAGCCCTCGGATATGGCTGGGCCGGCACTGTTTCTGGCCTGTGGCGAGTTGAGCGGGTACGTAACTGGTGCCAGTTTACTCGTGGATGGTGGAGCCTTTGTCAACTTTCAATAGAAACGGGCAAGGGAGGAGAGGGTTCAAAAAGTGGGTGGAATGTTGTATGCCTTCATTGCGGTGCCAGACCATATCAGCGTCTTTTCTTCCGGCGTGAGGCCGAGAGTGTCGAGGGTGGTGGCAACGACAGAGTGCCAGTGCGACCATGACTTGGCCATGCCTGGACCGCCCACATTGCAGACTGGCCAGTCAGAGCCAAACATGATTCGGGAGGGTTTGAAGGCTGCGAGCACGACAGAAGCCCAGGGCAGGATCTGAGCAACCAGCGAGGATACATCCCTAGGATTGCCATCATCTTGAGGAGGAAGTTCCGAAAAGAGTCCAGATAGCTTCATGTACGTATTTGGGTAGGCAGCCATCCTTTCGACATAGCTCTTCCACGTCACAAAGTCGGGCTGGGCATTGACAGTGTCGCCAGCACTCAGCCTGAGGTTGGGCTTGCACAGGTGGTTTATGATCAGCCTCACGTCCGAACCTGTGCAATACACCAGGTCCATCATCCGACAAGCCTCGTCGAGCTGATGCAGTCCAGCGGAGCGCGCATCGACAGCAAGGTCAAAGGAATAGCCATGCAGCCCCAGCCAGCGCAGAGACTGGATAAAAGAGGGTGTCAGAGCAACACCCCTGGGTTTGTCCTGCAAAAGATAGCGAAACCCTTTGATTAGATGCCTCTTTTCCGAGGAGAATGTCTGGACAGCTTGGTCAACGTACTGACTCAGCCCGTCTATCTCGGCCGGGATTGGCGCCCATGGCACGACGCCAAGGACAAGCCTGCTGTCGGCAGGTGCGTGCCCTTCATTGGGCAATGGCTGTCCTTCTGTGATGCGGGCCAGGAAGGCGACTTCGTTGAGACTGTCTTGCCAGTCTGCCTCGCCCAGGCCAGACTTGCAGTCTGTTTCGACAAAGACGAAGCCTTTCAGATTTTGTATGCCAGCAGTGGCTGCAATATAGTCGGCAATGGTGTTGCCTCGATTCAAGACATGGTCCTTGGGGAGGTCTGCAGTCCAATTAAGCGAAGGGATATGGTGTGCTGCGAAGAGATGGATGTGAGAATCGATGATGGAAGAGTCTGCCATGACGTTGTTACTGCTCAGAGTTGGTACAGAGTTTGTGTCAACTCTACCGCCAAAGCAAACAGCTGCAAGGTTAGAAGGCCATGCAGGTTGGTAGCGAATCAGGTGAGTTTGGTTAATCATACACCTACCTGCAGAAGTTGACACCATGCATGGATCTTTTGAATGCCAACAGCCAGCTCAATAGCAAGCAGAACACTGGTTTACGTGTCAATTGTTCGACGGCATTGACTGCCAAAATCTTCATGCACTTCTCATTCGAAATTGCCTGGCATTGACATAGCTGTAGGATAACTCGTGATCGTTGGAGACTGAGAACTTGGCTAAACAAGGTTAATTTAGGTTTAAAGTTAATAATCTTGGCAGCAAAATAAACAAAATACTACTGTGTACTGTGTACGTCGGTACGGTAGATTAATTAGTAAATATCGATTCTATAAACCTCTGTGGCATATCCCTTCTGGCTATCTAGACTGGACTTCCAAGGATCAGGAACCCCAAACACAAGCAGACAGCAATACTGGGCAACTATTCTCTTGGACTAGGCAATGCCAATACCAGAGTAAGTTAAGGCTAACTTAGACTTAAATCGCCACAAGTTCTCAGGCAACAGCTCAGCCTCTCTACCACAGTCAGCTCTTGTGGAGAAAGCAATACGTTGAATGATGAATACAACAGATATATGAGTTAACTTGTACTACGCAGCCTCTTCTCGGCATATGTCCTGGAAACACAGCCAATAACCAACAACATCCAGTCTCTCACCTCCAGAATCAACAATCCTCTTAGCAAAGATGGCATCCAGTCTGCCCTCTCCCCCTGCTTCCACTCCTGTTTCCACAGCATCGCCTGTAGACGGGGGGGTTGTGTCCACTGTGCTTCCACCAGCACGGCGGAATCCATTGCAGCCGGGCTCGCAAAAGGAGATATCTCTCCTATTCTACCTCGACAATGAAACGCGCAGAATTCAGCGTCGGTACGGCAAGAAATTCCCTGCATTCGAGGAAGCAGATGATGACGCCCCGGGCTACACCTCCATCGACCAGGTTGTTGAGGATATCGACCCGTTGCTGGATCTCGCCTGGGTCAGTGCAACCCGTAAGTATTACGTTGATGCTCCCTTTGATTCTTCATCTGGCCCAAGTTTTGTCTAGTTTTGTCCGCTCTCCAGCCCTCCTACCTCGAGCCTGTTTGTAACTAACTGCTTACCAGCATCTATTCGAATCCAGTATCTACTGGCACTTGCTGGCACTCTGGTCTCCTACATGCCCGCATTTCCCTTTTCCCTCAAGTTGTTCCCCATCTTGAGAAAGTTTGATGAAGCCTTTGCCGCCCTGGCCCGGACACCGCCCCCTCAGAATGGTGGGAGGGCTCCAGTATCAAGGACAGACAAGGTTCGCATCAAGTCGCTGGCTGCCAACGCCAGAGTAGCTGTTGTAAATGTGGCTGCAAGTCCCAACTACGCAACTGCGGCTCAGGCTGACTGGTCCGATGAAGAAGATGAGACAAGCGAGGATGAATCCCTTGCTCCTGCAGCTACTGAACTTCGCGACGATGTCGATGCGAACATCGGTCGGGTTTTCCAGAAGACACTTGAAGCTCTTGGCGATGAGCTCCCTTCTTGAACTGAGCAACGGGAATCCTAATTACAGCAGAGTGCAGCGTCTATTGGCCGTGTATGCCGCCATACCAGTCACCAGTTGGCTGTCAGTTTTAACCGATTACCATCCAGCTCGTGCACAGTTGGGAATCGGCTTGCCAAATCGTGTAGCGGTCGGCCATGCACGGGGATGGCCCTCCTTACCGCCTTCCGACAGCAAGACTCCTCAGACTGGAGACCGATCACTGACAAGGCGGCGCTATGCAACAATCGCATCCACTCAAAGTGCTCACCGTTGTTTTCAGCCAATCAGAACCGGCCACGGCTGAGGACCAAGTGAAGGGCTTCGACCCCATTGACCAGTTGCAGCTCAATCCCGGACCTTGGTACCCAACCAAGACGGCATCAAACGAACCTCAACGGTGAATTAAATGCAGCCCGAAGGAGGAAGAAAAAAAGCCAATATGGTGCTCCTTCTCTCGACGGAGCTCAACGACGACGTCCACTATCTTTACTATCAATTGCCCTCCCGACAAGATAGTCTAAAATGAAACTACTATGTACCATTGTGCTCTTGTTGGCCTCTACGAAGACTACCCTGGCCCTCTATGTCACCGCCATCAATCCCACTCCAGCGACACGGACGTTGCCTTTGCTCACCACAACCAAACAGCAACAGCAACCACAACCAACAAGTACAATCAAGGAGCAACCAACAATGTCATTATCATCAGTCGGGCATTCATCTGTCATTACTCCAGCCCCCTTGACAGTCAACCCAATGATGGAGCGGTCAGAACAACGCTGCTTCAATGACCAAGGCTTCTCAGTCGACTGTGCCACCTGGACCGGCTATTACTGTATGTCTTGAAACAAATTCTCTTTGTTTGAGTGATTACTTCAGTCATCTAACCGGATAAACAAACAGACAGTTGGGGGCCTCCAGAAGACCCTTACAGAGGCGGCCCCGGCGAAGGCCAGGACGGCAGCAATTCAGACGGCGGTAGCAGCGGCCTTGTGTATCAATCCATGTCCAGCTTCTTCACCCCAGACCTTGCTCTGGCTTCTATGCTTGGCTTCTGTCTGCTCCTGGCGGTTTTTCTACTTGAATAAATTTCTTCTTGAATAGAAAAGGCTGAGCTGACTGACATCTGCGCCAGCAATACAAACAGTCAAAAAGAACATACCTTTCACTTGTCATACAGGATATTTATCCAAACAACATATTCACCTTGTCTTCTTCACTCCCCATCCTTGTCCGTTTGTATTAACGCTAGGTAAGGTTATATATATCAAGGCCCAACCTCGACAGGATCGAAGAACCCACAGATAAATAACACACGCAAAATCGGCCTGGGCTCGCAGCAATGAAGAGCTTGATCCAGAAGAGCTCGATCCAGAAGAGCTCGATCCAGAGGAGCTCGATCCAAAAGAGCCGGCCGGTCCCTGATCGGCCGTGAGTCGAGTCCTTGGCTACACTGCCAACTTGATATCATATTATATATATGGGACAAGAGCAAGCAAGTGCAACTATCCCCCCGCCACCACCCCCTCTACTGTCTGCCGCAGCAGACCGAGCACTTGTGCAAGAGAGAGGAAAGTATGGCCCAAGACCGTGGCCATCCACACTCTGCCAGGTCCATCTCCAGCTGTACGCCCGGGCTTTCCATCCATCAGCCATACCCTTGTCTTGTCGGAAGAAGGGAACCTCACCACCCTCCTACCGAGACGCGCTCCTACACCGGTAGACGAGTCTGGTGTCTGGTGTCTATCCTCGTGGGCTGGCTCTGTCCTGGAACCACTGGGCATATTGGCAATGACGAGATTGACGCGATTTGACGCGGTTCTGGACTGGACTGGGACATACATGGGAACCGCCCGCTTCCAGGAGGGGCGAGCAGGATATTACTTCCTACTCGTCGTACTTTTTGACAGCGATCGCTCGCTAGTCGAACGTGGCCGTGTACGGCGGCGGCGGCGGCATATGATCCAGCAGCTCCTCGATTTCCCCACTCCTGGCCATCAGCATATCCATCTCTCTCTCTCTATCTCTCTCTCCCCACACGAGCCGAGCAAAGCCCTCGCCACCACCCAGACTCCCCCTGGTAGCCCCTGGCCCGTCGCTCCAACCAACACCCGACCCTCGACCCCAAAGGACCGTCCACACGAGCGCGCGCACACACACACACACGCTTTATCAACACCAAAAGCCATCTATATGTCTTCGCACGCACTACCTGCTATCTATCTACCGTCACATCATTATATATAATATATATCCAGCAAAACGACCCCGGCCGCCCCCTCCAGGCCCCATCCCAAACTGGGTCTCGACTACGCAAGAGGATGTGAGCCAGTACGCGGGCTTGCTCTTCCCAAGCATGCTCTCTCCGTGTGTCCGATGAAGACTTTCTACGCCCGTTGCCCATCCGGGGAAACCAAACCGACCCCGGTCGGTGGGCTGCCTGTCTCTCCTCATGACAAAGCGAAGCGAATACGGAGGAGGAGGAGGAGACGATCCGAGCCAGCAGCATAGCACAGCACAGCACAGCACGAGCACGAGCACAGCACGAGCAAAAAGGGGGCCTGAGAAACCAGTTCCCATCATCAACACAAGGATGGGCGGCACTTTTCAAAAACAGGGACACAAGCCCGTTGGAAAAGAAACATTGCTTTTTTCTTGCGCCATGCGCATTGTTCTTGTTCGCCCACCTTCTCGATCTGGCTGGTTCGGTTCGGTTCGCCAACGCTGGGAAAGGGGGGAAACAAGAAGAAGAATGAGGGAGAGAGCAACGCCGAGAAGTTCGAAAAGAGGGCTTCGATCTTCGATCCAGCCTAGATGCAGTCAGAGCGGCGACAGGAAAGCGAGAACTCAAGTTCAATGCTTGTTCTGCTTCTCCCCCAAGGATGGCCATATGGTTCCCCCCCTCCTGCGCCCCCTCCCCCCGTTCGTATCGTTGTCTGGCTCTCAGCAATGCTTGCTCGCATCTGACTCACCCACCCAGGGGTATGCGTATCAAGTGCCTGATCAGAGGCAATGGATGAGCAGCTATTTGGCGGGAATCCCAATAGCCGACAAGGCAAGAAGTTGGAAGAAGTGATACAATACAATAATAGTGTGTGGTTCAGAGGCATTCAATCAATTGCTCTTCTGGTAGTGCATGATTCAGAGGCATTCAATCAATCTCTCTTCTGGGTATCATCATCACCCTCTCTGTTTGGTTCAAAATTCAGCTGGTTTCCGTTGTAGAGTTGGCTGTTCACACCTCTTCTCTCTCTCTCTTCAGCTCTCTGATCAGCCAGTGTGCGTACTCGCATCTTTGCCGACTGCGCTTGCTGTTGTCCACCAGCAGTATTAGTGCCATCCTCATGTGCTGGCCCTGTTGTGCTAGGGGTTTGGGTCGTGGCATTGTAGCCCAAAATGGATCGTCCAACCCCCCAGACAGTCCCGACCGCGCCAGTAGCTAGTCCATAGCCTAGACCCAGAATATGCCGGACGAGGCCTGGCGAAGAGTCGCTGTATGAGTCCACAAAGCCTTTAACTGGAACCATGACAAACGTACAGCTCCCTTTTATCCCAAGATCGGAGAGCTGTATGTCTTCCTCGCCCGCTTCGATGTTCCGGTTGGGGAGAGGTGTTAGGATGAGCTTCAGATTGTACGGCACGCTGCTACCCGTCTTCTCATCGACGAATGGCCGGACATGTGCAGCTATGGTTGAGTCGTGCTTCAACGTGCACCGCAACACACTACCATCGAATGATCGCACCTGAACCCGGATGTTTCCCGGCACCGTCTGGGCCTGGGAGCTAGCTTGCTTCGCTTCGGACTCGGCTTGTGCATGTATGCCCCTCTCGTTCTGGCCTCTGATCTCCGCCAGCCGCCTTCTCTCCTCGCGATCAGCAGCAATTTCAGCCTTGATCCTCTCACGTGCCGCACGGTCTTGCTGCTGGCGCTCTCGCTGTTGGCGCGTCCATTCATTTCGTTCCGCCCGCGTCTTCGCGGCATCGGCTTCCCGGCGTGATTGCTCTTCAGCTTCAGACCGAAGTTGGGCAGCGTCTGGCTGGATGTAGACGTAGTCTCCTCCACGATTTGGGCGAGCGGAGGCGGTGACCAGGTTCTGACCGCCAGGCTGAGGATCTTGCTCTGGGGTTGCCTGGCCAGAAGACGCAGCCGACGAGGAAGCTTCAACTTTGGCTTGCGCTTTCACAGCAGCGCCAGGCATGCGCAGGAGCTTGTCACGTGCGTACTCTGACAAGGTCGGGTTGACAGTGGCTGAGCGCAAGCGACGAACCTCGTCTCGCAGTATGGGCAGCCGCTCAAGGAGACGGAGTTGTGCCTGGTATATGTCTTGATGGGGAGTGTCTTGATCAAGGAGTTGTTGGGTATGTTCTCGGAGGGCATCGTACGCGTTATTGGGTAGTCTGAATTGGCCGTCTGACGGGGGCAGACTCAGATAGGTGGCGGGGGAGGATGAGGAGGGTAGAGACTCGGGTTGGGAGGGCGACGACTGCTCAGCTGGGTCGGCAACTGTAGCTGGGTCGGCAACTGTAGCTGTGTCATCTTGATATGATGGTGACGCTGCCTCGTCTGTTTTCAAGCCAAAGACCGACCCCAGTCTGGATTGAAGCTGGGCTGTGTCGATGTCGTTGCCCTGTATGTTGGCCTGCAGAGCGGCCTCTTTGATGACAATGATGGCAGGGGTTTGGTCAAGAGCGCAGAATGGGCTGAGGAGTGCTGCTTCCTGTGAACCTGACTGGATCTTCAACAGGACCGCCTGTGGTGAAATGATTGCTGCAAGGGGGCTGCTAGAGAGGACGTGCTCCCAGTCAGTGCTCTGCTGGGAATCATCACGGACAAAACAAAGCACTGCTTTCTGCTGATGCACTGCCAGTGCTATGCCGCTTTGGAGGTCACCAGAATGGAACATGATGTCCACATAGCAATCTGCAGCGGCAGAAGTGAGATGGCAGGACGAGGAGTGATGGCTTCAACAGGACGAGTATTGTGTTGTCTCAGTATTTTACATCTCACGTGAGGACGATGTAATTGACTGAAATGGTATTGTAATTTTCAACGCCGCAGTCATGTCTCCCAAACGGCCTTCCTCGCCTCGTTGCTCGTCGTCGCTCCCATGTCTCCAAGCAACCGATCGGTGCTCCGAGCGATCTTCCAGGCAGCACGGTCCAGGCGGCGGTCGTTCGCTGCTCCGGCCAGGTCATGTCGGCAGCTCAACACCAGCGCACGGTGCCGGTCCAACCCTGCGGACCGGCCAGACTTTGTGTCCATTGTCGATGCTCCAGCAAAGCTAGTGTCGACCAAGAGGAAGGCTAGCAAGTGGGGCATAGCAATGCTGGCGGTGATCCCGCTTACGGCCTTTGGACTGGGGACATGGCAAGTCCAACGGCTGGACTGGAAGACAAAGCTCATTGCTCGGTACGAGGATCGCCTGGTGAGAGATCCGCTGCCATTGCCACCCCGGGTTGATCCAAACGCCATTCACGACTTCGACTACCGGAGAGTATACGTCGAAGGCCACTTTCGGCACGACAAGGAGATGCTGATCGGCCCGCGGACACGCGATGGTCATGACGGATTCTTGGTCGTCACGCCGCTGGAACGAGGACAGGGCGCGAGCACGGTGCTGGTCAACCGCGGCTGGATTACTCGAGAGAAGCAGCTGCAGCGAGACAGAGACCCGTCGGCGCTGCCCGAGGGCGAAGTCACCGTTGCCGGACTGCTGAGAGAGCCGTGGCAGCGGAACATGTTCACACCAAACAACAAGCCAGAAGACGGCAAGTTCTACTTTCCCGACGTCCATGAGATGGCCGGCGTTGCTGGCGCCGAGCCGGTGTGGATTGAGGAGACGATGCAGCCTAGTCTGCTCGAGGCCTACCACAGAGAGGCGCGAGGGATACCGATTGGCAGACCAGCCGAGGTCAACTTGAGAAACAATCATCTACAGTACATTGCTACCTGGTATGTCCAGTGTGTACCCTAATATCCCGTGGCAGTCATGACTCATTACTCAATGCAGGTACTCACTTTCTGCCATCACGTCGATCATGATGTGGCTGGTGCTCAAGCAAAAACCGGCCGACCTCTCGAGACGAGTGCGGCACAACACGAGCTGGTAAGGCGAGGGCGGCACAACACGAGCTGGTAAGACGAGCACAACACCAGCTGGTAAGACGGGCACAACACCAGCTGGTAAGACGGGCACAACACCAGCTGGTAAGACGGGCACAACACCAGCTGGTAAGACGCTATGTGAGAGCCTGTCTCACAGATCCAACTCATCCAAGACCTTCCTCGGCAGCCACTCCTTGGCCAATGCTTGTAGGTGCCCGGCCTGCTTCAGCACACGCTGGCGCCGCATGAGCAGCAGCACAGCCGCTTCATCGATTCGCTTCTTGCGCCGACTGTGTTCCGCATAAGCAGCCAGATCCTCGCCAACCTGCTCAAAGAACCACTCGGTGGCTTGCTCGAGCGCAGCCACCTGGTCTTTGCCTAGCTTCGGTTTCCGGCGCCCATTGCGGATCTGCACCTCGGTGGCTATGTGCTTGATCAAGCCCACTGGCAAGGATGGCACCATGTGGCCATTCTTGGTCATCTTGACCCGCTTGCGACGCCGTGTTGTGCTCGTCGTAAGCGCAGCACTTTCCAACTCGGTCAGTTGGCGGTCAGTCTCAACCGACTCTGCCGGTTCTGCAGAATCAATGCCAGCAGGATCGTCTTCTTCTGCATAATCAATGCCACCCGCGAGCCCAGGGTCGTCTTCTTCTGCAGGGGTATGAAGAGAAAGCCTGGGCACTGCTCTCTCTTGCTGACTTTGGCGTACGCTTCTTTCTGCTTCCTCCTCCTGGGGCATGTCCAGCTGGAAGGTGTCGCCGTCGGCCACGCCAGGCATGTCCAAGTCGGGCATCTCGGGCTCTGCACTAGACAGCCGCCGCAGCTGCCGCAGATCCTGCGTTTCGTCATCATCAGGCAGCACCACGGGCTCTGAAGCCACATCTCTGTCGAGTAGACTGCGGCCTTCAGATAGCCTGACCCTGGCCTTGTCCTCTTCTCTCCGATCCATTTCCATCCAGATATCAGCCATGTGTAGACTGCCAAAGCTGTAGCGGCTCAACCGGCCCGTAGGCTCCTCGGTCAAGGCCCGCCTCCCTCTCTCCGTCAAAATCGTTAGATCATCAGCCTCCTCGTTGTTATCGTCATTGTCAATCTGCCTCTGTGTACTACTCCTCCTCCCCGTATCAATCAGTCGGAACGTGTTGGTCGGCTCATCATCATCATCCTCAAGCATAACACTCGGCGTCGGCGGCGGCGGCAATCCGCTGTCCTCATCATCATCATCGTCCTCATACTCTGGCAGTGCTTCTTCAATAATGCTGCTGTCCTCCAGACTCTCTTCAATATCAAACGCCATACGCGGCTTCTTGAAGCTATGCTGCTGCTCATCATCATATGGCCTCTCATTCTCCTTGTCCGCCCCCGCCGCCCCCGCCGGTGTTCGCGTCAATCGCCTCGTTGTCGGCGCAGTAATCTTGGCCAGCCGCCTTAATATTGCCCTGGCCGAGTCTGGCCTGACAATGCTGTCGTTTCTACCGGCTCTGCGCGCACCAGAAACAGCGGACCGCGTGATTGTTTTGGCGCCGCTTCGCTGTTGCTGTTGCTGTTGCTGTCGCTGTTGGAGTGCGCGGATTGCGTGCGGTGTTGAGGGCGCATAGCGCGCAGAAGAAGAAGATGGCGTGAGTGCGTGGGGGATGTTTGGAGGTAGCTCGGCTAGAGGACGCTTGCGGGCTGACAACGACATAGTGGGCGATTTGGGTTTGGTCTGATTTGCTTGCTGCAATGATGGACCTGGTGTTGTAAAGTCAGGTTGTTGCTGCGGCGCGTGTTGTCGATTATCCGAAACGGGACTAGGGGGATTGCTTCAGCAAGGCTCCCAAAAAGGCTAGCGTCGATTTATCTGCGCGTGATCACGTGTACAGCCTAGGACATGCCACTTACGGACTTAGGACTGTTGTCTCTTGACTTTTGTTCCATGCTTCGTCAACTTTCGAGGCAGTGGCAGCAGCAGCAGCAGCAGCAGCAACGACGATGGCTGTCTCAGCACATCGACCTGGCGGCCTTCAAGGCGAATTCCCGCCGAGTCATTACCCAGATCAAATCGGCTGAGCCGCAAGTCAATCTGTCCAACGCCCTGACAGGCTTCGTTCCACCCGCCGCCATCGTCAAGCACTATGACGGCGAGATCATTCCAGGCCTGCATTTTGTGTATTGCAATGAAATGATGCCGCCGTCGCGCCTGCTCCCCGATGGCACGGACGATTTACATTGTCCGTCGCCGCGGCGGCGGCGGGGGGAGTTTATGTTCCGCGTCTGGGCTGGTGGTGATGTATCATTTGCCCGGCCCCGCGGGCGGCAGAGGAAGGGTGCGACTGCCATTGGGGGTACCCCGACTCTGCATCTGGGCGAGCAGGTGGTCGATGCCAAGATGGTGGATGGTGGAGAGAAGGTCTTTGTCAAGGTTCGACGGACGCTTGTAGAGTCTGCCTCTTCGGTTATCGACAACAATGACAAGGAAATCATCAGAGCAGCCGCTCTAGATCTCAAGGCGGCTGAAAAGTTGAATCTTATTGAGAAGGAGGAGGAGGAGGAGGACGGCAGTGTGCGTCGGCTCCTGGTGGAGAATCGCTGGCTGTGCTTCACACGAACCCGCCCGGCGATTTCAGAGAGCAGCAGCAACAGCAGCAGCAACAGCAGCAACAGCAGCAACGGAGACGACGAGACCAAATTGGCCATATGTCCGTGCAACAACGAGGATGGCAGTATCGGCAATGACAAAGCAGATTCCTTCTTCCAATGGCTCGTAATGCCCGACGCCGCACTCCTATTCCGCTTCAGTGCGCTGACGCTCAACGCGCACGCCATCCACCTGGATCGCGAGTACACGCGGCAAGCGTACGGGCTGCCGGACCTGGTTGTGCACGGCCCGCTGACGGTGTGTCTGATGATGCAGGTGCTGGACCATTTCCTCCAGCGCCGGTACGAGACTGCGCCGCCGCGGGGCGGTCTTCTTGGCTCCCGTCGCCAGCCTGTCATTGATAGTCTTTTGTACACTAATATCGCGCCCCTGTTTGTGGATCAGACCATGAAGATCTGTGTCAAGCCGCCGCCGCCGTCGTCGTCGTCGGTTGCGTTACCACCAGGGGCGGAGGCGGAGGGGAAAGAATCCAAAGACGCGGCCGGAGGCGAGCAGCAGGTCTGGCCAGTGTGGATATCGAAAAAGGTGAATGGCGTGTGGAGGGTTGCTGTCCGGGCGAATGCCAAGGTGTTTGTGCCAACGTGAAAGACAGGCGAGGCCTTGATTGATGGATTAATCAGATTGATCGGCTGGCTGACCGGCTGTGCTATTGCTGCGAGGGTGTATCTACAGTTGGGGTATCTCCCAAATACGAACATCGCCATTGTCGCCAGTGCTGACAATGACCTCTTCCACCGCCACCTCATCTTCTCCCTCTCTTCTTTCACGTCTGCCCTTGTCCCGCCGCGGCGCAAAACAGACATGGTTGATTTCATACTCATCATGCGCCGCCTCAACCACAGCGACAATTTCCCATGTAGTAGCAGCAGCAGCAGTGGTGGTGGTGGTGGCGCCGTTAGTGTCGACGTTACCATCTGCCGCTGGTCGAGAAAGGACCTCCCTGTACAGTGCAATAACACCATCGCCTCCACAACTGACTACCAGTCCACTGTGCTTGCTCCAGTCGATGCTGTACACGCTGCGCACATGAATCGAGGGCAGCACAGCTTCCTGCGTCCACTCCTCAACCACACTGTCTGGGCGGATGATACTGGGCAGACGGCTGCCACCACCACTGCCGTTGACATGGCTCAAATGCTGCTGCTGCTTCTTCTCGCGCTCCTCATCGCTCAGCTCCCGCTTCCACACACGCACGGTCAGATCGTCGGAACAGCTGATCAGGCGTGGTTCCCACTCGACGGCCAGCTGGTCGCGGGTGATTATCGTAGGCGGGAGCACAGCGGTGTTGATGTAGGGTTCGAATTTGACCGACCACACAGTCCCCGCGTGGCCCTCGAGCACTGCGATGCAGACCCAATCGCCCTCGGACTCGACGTCGCGCCAGAGACGGATGGTGTCGTCGTAGCTTCCGCTTGCGAGAACCTCTCTCGACCCGACGATTCTTTCTTGCTCTCTCGACCCGATGATTCTTTCTTTCCCTCCTCCGCCTTCTGTTCCGTCGACAGCCATTGCAGTGCCGTCTCCATTCAACTCCTGCTGCTGGCCTATCCGGCGCTGAGAGGGCAGGCGTGCACCCTCACACCAGGCCACACATTTGACATCGCCAGTATGCTCTTGCAGGACGGCAACGGTTTCCCATTCGCCGTCGTCGGCGTCGACCTCCTCCCATATCCACACTGATTTATCGCGGCTGCTGGTTGCGAGAAGCGTGGCGCTGTAGTGCGCAGGCGCAAAGGCAAGGGATTTGATCTCGGAATCGGGGCCGGTCAGGAGGGTGCTAAAGATCCATTCGTCGTCGTCGTCGTTGTCGTTGCTCCTGTCCAAAGTCATGTCTTGTTCTAGCGGCTCATCGTCGCCATCATCATCATTATCATCATCACCGGCGACGCCATTGCGGTTTGCTCCTCCTGACGGCGGCAGTGGCAAGCTGAGTGCTGGGTGTGACGCAGACGAGGCCGGGTTGTACTCCCATATGCCGACATTGCTGTCGAAACTGCCGCTGGCAAGGACAAGTCTTCGCCGTTTGCTGGCGCTCGGGTCTTCTATGTCCGTATCCGTGGCCGTGTCTGGGTCGGCGTAGTTCTTCCACCCCACGCACCGCACGCTTCGCTTGTGGCCATCGCGGATGCTGCTGAGAAGGGTCCAGTCTCGCAGGGACCAGATATGCACGGATTTGTCACTGCTGGCGGTGGCGAGGATGGGCTGGTGGCGGGAGGCTGAGGGGTGGGGAACGGTCTGCCATGCTCGCACCGTCGGCCCAGAGGGAGAGGGAAGAGTGGCGAGGAGTTGGAGGGGAGGCGGGGTGGTCATGGTGGGGGGATTGGAAAGCCTGGTTGTGGCTTTTTATCAAGAGATCTGAGCACAGGGATAATCTGCAGAGATCTGAGCACAGGGATAATCTGCAGAGATCTGAGCACAAGGATGGAGATAGTCTGCATAGTCTGCATAGTCTGCATAGATCTGAGATCTGTGCAGTTTGATGGTTAGTAATGCGGTGCAGATGTTAGTCAGTAATGCATTGCAGTGGAGAATTTGTTATATTAATTATAGTGCTGTTGATAGGTTGACAGCAGTGTCAGGGTGACACAGTGCTTGTATCCATTCATCCTGTCATATAGACCAGTGCAATGGACAGACCAAGCACATACATCAGTGGTGGCCTGACAGCTCTGCCTGCTCTGCCCACCTGGGTGTTGTTGAAGGCAACGGCTGGCTGGCCAGGCACTGTGCTCTGAGGCGCATCTACCCAGCATCCGACCTGACAAGACTTCGACCTTCTCTTCCACAACCCATCCATTAAGCCCCTGCGGTGTCCCATTAAGCTCCTGCGGTGTCCCATTAAGCTCCTGCGGTGTCCCGGTCCATTGACGCCACCGCTAATGTTGAAGACCATCTCAATCCATTCGACGCCGACAACCACCTGATCCCCCACCGTCATGTTGCCGCTCCACTGTCCACCGTCACTCCACAGATTCAAGATCATCCCGCTCGGCTTCCTCGGTACGTGAATGGTTTTATTAAGCACCATGTCATCGTCAATCCACCACTGGCTCACGCCTGGAAACCAGTCAAGTCGGTGGACGAGCCAGTCGGTCCACACTCTCCCGTCCTGCATCAGGTAATCGGTTGATGTACCCGGTATCGAATTGCCCTTCTTCGGGTCATAGTCTGGCTGGTTAGAGTAGCGCAGTCGATCAGTCGGGTCCGATGTCAGAATCTCAATGTCGGATTCCTCCGTGTTGGATTCGAACGTGAAGAAACCCAAGACTGCGCCTGGAGCAACTGGATGTGTCGAGTTATCGTCGTCGTGCTCGGATGTGCTCTTGGGCTGCGGCAGTAGCTTGTTCGGGATCACACGTAGCCGCGCACGAATGGACGAGTGCTTCAGGTTCTTCTGATTGCAGTCGATTTCCGCCGTGGATTGGAATTCGGCATTGCGACTTGTCCGGAGGGCCAAGTAGGTCGACTTCTCGGGACTGCTTACATTGCGGGCAATGTAGACGTTGGCGGGCGAGTCGATTTGTGCATAAGCATTCTGGCTGTCATGGAGCTTACCAGACTCAATGGACCAGCTTCGGTTCCAGGCGGTGGTGTTGAAGTACGCGCTGGTAATTGATTCATTCCCTTGATTGTCAAATTCGGTTATCACGGGAGGCGGGCTTAGGAAAGAGGTCTCGTCGTCGTCATCGTCGTCGTCGTCAAAGGAGGGCACATTGCGGAAATCAAAAAAACGGTAGTATTGGAAATAACCAGGGTTGGACCCCGACGTGAGATAGCACTGGCATTCACCTGAGTTGTCATGGGAGCTGAGCTCCACGAGCTGAGGAGCGCGGGATAGGGCGAGGAGAGGCAGAGCAAGGAAAGCAGGCAAACAGGTCAGAAGAGAGGGCATGGTGCTGGAAGACACAACGAGGCGAGGGAGAAAGGAGTGCTGCGTGATATGCCGAGCAAGCAATCAAGCACCGCGGGCGGCTTTTCCTACCTGGCTAATCATTAGCATTAATAGATAAGCGTCAAGAGATGAAGAGTTCCAACTTGTGGGACTGGAGACGACAGTTTGTGGCTCTGTGCGAGTCGAACGGGCTATTTAGAGTGGTGACATCACACGGCCGACCATCCAAGGCAGGAACGAGCGCAGGCCAAAGCCTTTCTTCAAAGCCGCGCTCTTCTTGGGCTCAGTTCTTGGCTCAGTTCTTGGGCTCAGTTCTTGGCTCAGTTCTTGGCTCAGTTCTTGGCTCAGTTCTTGGCTCAGTTCTTGCGCTGTGTACCGATGATGTGTTCATACCATCGGAGCCCCGGACTCTGCTTCCCTTGGTCAGCGCCCTCATTCCGCTTCCACAGCTCAGCACCTATCACACCCGCCAGCATACCGCCCAAGTGGCTTGCATGGTCGGTCGTCTTGACCGGCAGGAAAAATCGCACAAGCTCAAAGACGACGAGACAGCCGAGTACCGTCGAACCCGAGAACTTGATCCTCTCTCGCTGCTCCTCGGTCATGAAGATGAAGGAGAACTTCTCACTGTTGCACCTTGTCAGTGTGATACCCTGGGAGAAATCCGCAACTTACTTGGCATGAATCCAACAATACGCGGCCATGATCCCCCACATGCTGCCACTGGCTCCAAGGCTGCTGGTGACGAGCTGCCGCCGCAGCGAGAAGACGAGGAGAGAAGCAAGACTGCCCACTGCCCCGCTGGACAGGTAGATGGCCAGGAAATTGCCCCGGCCGACATCTTCGTGCAAGCTGAGGCCAAAGACGAACAAACCGAGCATGTTGGTGAGAAAGTGCGTCGCCGTTTGGTGGCTGAAGGTGTTGCCAATCATGCTTAGCACTCTGGGATAGGCTGGAGTCGAGGTGAAGTAGCGGTTCATAATGGGCCACATGCCTGGGATGCCCCAGCAGGCAAAGGCCAGCAGATTGAGCGCGAAGATGGTACCGATAGTGGCCACTGACAGCGAGACGTCGGGGAAAATGCGCTCTGACCGCTTGGGCGGCACCCAGTACTGGGCAAAGAGGAAGCAGCCGACGCAGAAGAGAGCAACAAAGACGGCGGACGGCAGCACCCGCTGTGTGAATGTCATCTCAGCCACTTCAGGGCTGTCCAGCGTCAGCTTGCTGATCGCCCTGTTTCTCGACCTCAAGATCCATTTCTCAAACTCGTTGGGTGGGCGAATCTCCTGAGCTGTTTCGACGCCCTGCTCAGGCCTGGCCGCAAGCGCCTGGCTCTGTTGCTCAGCCTGCTTGGCTGTCACCTCGGCTGTGATACGGTCAATCTGCGCCTGCAGCTCCTGCTCCTCCTTCTCTGCCTTGGCAATGTTCTCGGCACGGATGCGATCGATCTCACTTCGCCCGAAAACGTCGCCCTCTTTTTCCGACAGCTTGGCCATATACTTGCCACTTTGCGGCCCGTAGTATGGCGTCTGGCCTTCCCTTTCCCGAGGCGCATATAGTCCCACGTCTTGTGCGCGTTGCCGCAGCTCCGAAGGGCGGTACTCTTCTCCTAGTTCCTCGGCCTCAATTCGTGCTATGATTGCAGCATCTTCGTCGACAGGGTAGTTGGATCGTAGCCAGTAGAGGGCAGACTCCATGGCGTAGGGGTACCGCTTGAACACGGCCTGGAGGCCGGCATCAAAGGGCAGGTCGAGCGTGCCATCGACGCGACGGGCGTGCAGCACACGGAGGAGGCGGTTCGCAGAGCGCGGAGGAGGCGTGACGGGGCCAAAGACATCATGCAGCTCGGGCTGGGTAAGGTCATCGGGCTGGAACGAGAGTCCTTGTTCCTGGTCGTGGGCTTGCTCCTGGTGTTGTGGCTGTTGCTGCTGCAACAAGGCAGCTACCTGACTGAAGCCTCGCTGCGGCCACTGACTGCCCAGTCCGCACCGCCGGCTTTGGAAGGCCGTCCTCGACTGGAAGCCGGGACGAACATTTAACGATTGAAGGCCGACAGAGAACAAAGACCGGCGTTGATGCTTCAGCTTGAGCACTGGACGAAGCGCTTTGGCGGGTTGCTGGCATGAGCCGGCGAGGCGGTGGATCAAGGAGGAGCCAACATTGCTCATCGCCTCTTAGCAGCACACTGCAGGCTATTGACAAGGTCTAAGCATCAACGGGGATGGCATCAGTCAAAGGGTTGAAGCTGTTGATTCAGCCTTTCTCGTTTATCCACACCACTGGCCCGCGGGCGATTATTAATTAGTGCCGTCGCTTACATGGTTATCGCCGACATCGATATGCAGCACCAGCGGGGGGTGTGAACCTAGTTTTCATGCCATTGCTATCAAGCCAATCATCTCATATTATCAAACATCGCTTTTCGCTTTGTATGTACAGTATAGAAGTCAATCATTCCCTCCAGGGGAGGTTGGTTCTTGTGCCTTACAACGACGGGTCCAGCGTGATGAAGGAACAGCTTGCTACGGCGTTGAAGTACCACAGATGGTCAGAGATGCTGAACCCGGGCGTGCCTCCATTGCCCTGCAGGTTGAGTGGTCCGCTGCTGACCTGGATATCCTCCGTCGTCGGATAGACGTTGCTGGGCGCGTCGATCCAATATTCTGGGCTGATGTGGGCGAACCCAATCACGTATCCAGGCAGCTTGGGCACAATGTCCTTGCTGTGAGTGACGCGGAAGTTGCAGCCCTGGCTGGTGATGAAATTGGCCAGCGCAACATTGCCGACCATGGGTGAGCCATATGAATACAGCGTGACCTCATACCCGTCGGTTCGAAGCTCGGCCGCTCCCAGGGTTGCCATTGCCGCTCCGAGACTGTGGCCAACGCTGACAATGGAGTAGTTTGGCCAGCTGGCAGTGGCCGATTGCAGCGTGGCCTTGACCCTGTCCCGAGTAAGGGCCCACGAGGCATAGAACCCAGCATGCACCTCGCAACCTTGGCAGAGGTCCAAAGGCAACTTTTTAATGTCGACGTCTCCAATCCAATTGGCCAGGGATGAACTGCCGCGGAAGGCCAGGACAATCAGCTGGTTGACGTGGTCTACCGCCACGAAGCCAGTGGCATCCACCGGGCCCAGGTTTTGGTACTCGATCAGGGTCGTTGCTGCAGCCGCCTCAACCAAGGGACAAGTGTCGACCGGGCATGTGATGTTGTTGCTCGATGTTGGCTCATTGTTGATTGCGCAGTATGAAGCAGCAGCATACTGCTCCATGAGCGAGAGCTCGTCCAGCAACGATGCGGATATATCTACCAACACTTAGCCACATGTCAAATACACGCATATACACTGACCTCGCCGTTGGTTGGGCAGAGGACTGGCAAGAGAAAGAGGAAGAAAGATTTGAAGGAGGATAAAGAGCCACGATCGAGACATGTTTCAAGTTGGCCCGATGAAGGACTTGTTCTTTCTCTCTCTTGATTGATCGTCCATCAAAACGTTCTACAGCTACATACATATATACCATATCCCAACGGCGCAGCCTCTGTGATCGGCCCAGTCCCGAGCCAAGCGAGAAGCCGTAACTCTCGTAACTCTCGGGCAAAGTCTCAGGTCCAGCATCAATAGTGCCTGGAAGATCACCTAGTCACACGCGAATCCGCCAACGGCAATCAGAATTGTCATGTGTCTGGTTGATGGTAAAGCGCCGACAGAAACAAATCAGAATGCGACGTGAGATTAAGTTTAAGCTCTGCATCCAACCTTACCCAAACCAGAACCTACTCCCCCACTTGTGGCTCAGCCCTTTTCCTTAAACGGGGGTCCGCCAAGCCACAATCCCCCGGGCCGTACCAGGTGCATCACAGGAACAAAAAAACAGTTGCTGGGCATCCTGATTCTACCATGGCGCGGTTACACAATCAGCATCTTCACGATAAATGTTTCAAGTTGCCCACCCTCAAACGTGGCCTTGACTCTCTCAATGATCAGTTCCAGCAACACAGCTTATGCTCAATAGGGGTTAGGAGCAAAACGAAAAAAGGTAAAGCCCGATGCTTTTGCGGCGAAATTGGTACCCGAGGTTAGGTTCGCCAATTGGGACTGGTTATCCTGTCGCCCCCTAGAAAACGTTTGGTGGATGAAAGGTATGTAGGAGTCTTCCTTCTGCTGCAGCCATCCCAAAGCATTGCTCTGTATGGCCGACTGCCTCGGCCCTCTGAGTTTGGCCTGCCTTCCTACCGAAGCCGCGCTCAACTCTGAGCAAAACAAAAAAACGCTGTTTGATAAGCTGACCGACCAGGGCACTGATTCGCAACAGAATGCCAAGGCGCAAACTCCATCGGCTATCTCGTGGGATCTGTAAGCCCGAGAGAGGGTCGAGTATATTCTTTTTTTTTGTGGGGATAATGTTCCTCTCATGTTCCGCCTTATGCCCTACTATGCCAAGCCAATATAAAATGGCCTGCAGTCGCTTTTGTTTATTGGCTATTCATTAGAGCCCCTGACGAACTTGCGAACTTGTCGCCATCGGTTCGACCAAATAGGTCTAGCGGAGGATGGACATCTGATATGTCACGTGCCACGCGACGTCTTCAGGCGCGTCATCTTCTCAACTGACGACCAGTTTTTCCCTGCCTGACGGTCACACATACTCAGCCAACCTACATTTGCCCGAGTTCTCGCGTACTGACAGAGATCAATAATAGCAAGATATCTAGTTGCTACGGTAAGCCACAGCTGTCAAGCCCGCCATGGCTAATGATGAATCCGATGCTCTTGATGCGCTTGAAAAGGAAGCCAAGGAATACGACAAGGTAGGGTTGCTTTTGCCAGGTTCCTGGTGCCGTGGCTAATCAATATGGCCTACTGTAGGATGCCGAGATAGACCGCATCCTGAAAGCGTTCAGACTAGATGCGTAAGGGTTCCCCCCCCCAGACCCACGACATGCATGTGCTAAGTTGGGGCTCTAGTTATGCAGTTCTCGACCTACAACCCGGTGTGCCTGACTCAGACATCAAGAATGTCTACCGCAAGAAGTCATTGCTCATCCATCCTGACAAGACCAAGAACCCCCAGGCCCCAGAAGCGTTTGACCGGCTGAAGAAGGCACAGTCTGCGCTGCTCGACGAAGCGCAGCGCAAACACCTGGACGAATGCATTTCAGACGCCCGGCTGCTGCTGATGCGGCAGCACAAGTACACGGTTGACTCGGAAGAGATGAAGACGGAGGAGTTCAAGCTGGAATGGCGCCGGAAGACGATCGAGGTGCTTGTGGACGCAGAGGCCCGGCGGCGGCGACAGATCAAAGCCAAGATGCAAGAGGAAGGCCGTGAGAAGGCCAAGGAGGAAGCAGAGATCGAGGAGCGGAAGAGGAAGCGCGATCACGACAAGAAGTGGGAGGAGACCCGAGAGCAGCGTATCGACAATTGGCGCCAGTTTCAAAAGGGCAGCAAAAAGGCGGACGAGGGCAAGAAGAAAAAGAAGCTGAAGGTGCTTGGATAGATAGAGCAAGCCTCGTTTCGCCTCTCTGCTACAAGGGGATTCTCACTTGCCCCTGGACGGAGGCGAGGCGCATTCATAGGTCCTATCTAGGCTTGTAGCATGAAAAATGATGAACCTGCAAATGATTGGAAGGATCGAGGCAGATGGCGGAGCAGACAGATGAGAGATGACCGAGCAGACAGATGAGAGATGACCGAGCAGACAGATGAGAGATGACCGAGCAGACAGATGAGAGATGACCGAGCATCCTTCAGTGCTCTGTATAAATTACCACAGTAATACGGCAGTACTCAGTAGAGCCGCCGAGCTGTATCCTGGTACGAGTACTCAGTACTCTTCAGTACTCAGTGGACTGAGTTAGCCCAGGTACCGTAATTAATTAAGCTTGTGGAGTGTTTCGTCACCTGTGCCTCGCCAAATCTATAATTCCATTGGCCAAAGACATTACGAGCCAATATTGATACCGTATTATTCAGGGGTACTGCGCCGCTCCAACCTTGAAACACACAAGCTTCTTCCCAGCAGCCAATGGGCGGCGGCCGAGGCGGCCAATTCGGGCTAAGATTAGAAGCGTTCGTGAACGTGAACGGGATGAACCGCACCACTCATCCACGTTTCAACAGTATTATTACCGTAGTAATGGATTGCCCTCGAGCTTGGCCAGCACAGCCCAGCTAAGGCTCGCCATGCGGCGTGCGCTGCTCCCGCTGCAGCTCCTCACCTTCCTGCCCTCCTCCTGCGGTCTATGGCAGCCATGGCTGAAGAGCCGCCTCCGATGACACTGCAACAGCGCATTGCAGCCCTCAATGCCGCCCATATGCCCAGCGAGGCACCGATAAGCCCCCAGGTTCCAACACGACGGCCAGAGAGAAGGCCCAAGCCGGCGGTATTCGCCAATCCTCGCCAGCCTAATCACCTTCCAGTCGCCAATACCCGCCAGCCTCCTGTGGACAATCACATTCCAGTCGCCAATACCCGCCAGCCTCCTGTGGACAATCACATTCCAGTCGCCAATCCTCCCGTGGACAATCCCATTCCAGTCGCCAATCCTCCCGTGGACAATCCCATTCCAGTCATCGGCCCACCCACTGCTGGGCGCAGCAGCAGGCCCGTTGTCCCTCCGCCGTTGCCAGCTCGGAAACTTCCCCCTCCTCTGCCCGCGAGGAAGGATTCTGAGGATGACTCGAACCGAAGACCTTCTGTCGGGTCCTCGTCGTCGGCAACCACCAGCATCAGCGGCAGTGGCGGTGGCAGCGACACATCAAGATCGGCTGCGTCGAGAAGCGCGTCGACAGACCGTATAAAAGCGCCGGCATGGGGAGAGTGTGAGCTGCCTGCTCTTCCTCCGCCTCGCAATGCCTCCCAGCCTAGGAAGCCGTCATTCGAGCGGACCAAGTACGTCAATAGAGCTCCATCCAGCGAGACTATCGTCGCCGTGGCTCCTGCTGCGGCACCCGCCGCCAGAACCTCTCGACCTCCTCTGCCTCCAAGACTGCCTCCTCGCAAAGTAGTAGTCAATCCCGTTCCGAGCCCACAGCCTCAAGACAGCGTTCAAACATCAGCGAATAAATCCCCAACCGCGCAACCAACACCCTCGATACCCCTAGTCCACGTTACTGTGGCTCAACCAAACACCGCCTTGCCTGTGATAGCTTCACTTGGCCTTCAGAGAACCCAGTCTCAACCTACGACGACATTGAATTCTATTGTACCTACGCCGACATTCTATTCTATTGTACCTACGACGACATTCAATTCTATTGTACAACATTCGCCTCCCGTTCCGTCAAACTTCAAGCCCGACATCTCAGCAATTCAGGCTACAAAGCCAAAGCTAGTGCCCAAACCCGCGGTGCTCAACAGTCCCAGCCAGTCTGGTGCCTCTGTATGTCTCGTATGTCGGGACTTTTCACTACCCGACGGCCACGCGACCAAGTTCCCGCGCCAGACCGTGTCCTCTTTGCAAGATCTGGCCTACCACCTGACAGCGCCTTTTCCCTCTGCGACTGATAAGGCGCGTGTAATCTGTACTTGGCTTCACTTGAACATTGCCTACGATGTCGACAACTTTTTCCACGGCACTGTCAAAGGTTCGACTCCAGAGTCGACCCTGCAGTCCGGACTTGCCGTGTGCGAGGGCTATGCCCACCTCTTTACCAGGCTCGCCACCTACGCCGGCCTAGACTCTGTCATTGTCGATGGCCATGGCAAAGGGTTTGGCTACGCTACCCCGATAGCCGGGTCCGCCCCGGTGCCATTTGATGGCAATCACGCGTGGAATGCTGTCAAGATTGATGGTGGTGAATGGAAGCTGATTGACAGCTGCTGGTATTCTGGCCACATCCAAGGACGGGGCATGCCCTATGTGGCGAAGCGGAATGACTCGATGTTCACCATGAGCAACCAAGAATTCGGCATCAAGCACTTCCCCAAGAACCGCGAGCATTTCTTTTGCCAAGGTGCTGCTGGTATGACTTGGGACGAGTACATCCAAATCAATCCTGACCACTGGCCACATAATGTTGAGCCGCCAACAATCTTCACGATAGCAGAAGAAGAGTACTTTATTGGAAAGCAAACAGTAGCCCCTCACAGCAAGCTGATCAGCATACGGCAAGGTGGAAATGTGAGATTCCAATTTGGCCTTCGATGCCCCCATTGGAATCTTGCCAAGCACACCACCCATGGGCCGCCACCTGTCTTCTTGATGCAGATCGAAGGTCGCGACGGCCGGAACCGAGACTTGATCCCGTTCGAGCATAGACCAGCCACAGGCAATTCCAGCGACCTGTGGTACGTTGACATCCCCGTGATAGACCTCGGCGCACCTGGTCAAACAATTTCATGTTTTGCAGTTACCACAGTTGGCGATTCGACTCATTGCAGAGGTCTGAGCGTTGCCGAGTTCAAGGAGATGAAGGGCAAGATCGCCATGGGATTTGCGGGCGTCATGGCATGGGAGCTGGTGGCATAAAAAGGAAAAAAAGAAAGAAGAGAAGAAAGGCAAGGTCGAGGGTACACAGTCCTCCTACTTGATCGTTATTAATGGCATCTCTGGGGCGGTTTGAATTGTAATCTTGTGAGGAAAAGGGATGAGCGAGATGTTGGTGACCAAGCTTCTAGTCACGTGGTCAATCTTGTGTTGATTGTCGATCTCATGACTAGACCAAAAGTGGAAATCGTAGCTTCCCCAGGTTCAGCTACCCCAGAACTTACCATCCCAATGCAAGAGCGGAAAGTCTCTGGCGGAAATTATACCGCAACACCATTGATATCCCGAGCTTGCCATAGGCTGACGGGCTAGCTAGGGGAAAGCCATTCTCTTATCGGAGAGGGGGGGGGTTCAAGGCTGAGGCGCCCTTCTGTTCGATATCTACATATATATCTATATTGTCCCCAGAAACGGGCATCATCATTCTTGACAGTCCCACTCACTCACCTTTACAGGCCTCAAGACTGACTTGACAGAAACGAAAGCGCAAAACGACAACGACGACGACACCTGATCGACAATGAGCTCAACCGTCCGCGTGGCAGTCACAAACCACGAGCCGGAATGGCTGGACCTCAAGGCCGGCGTGGCCAAGACAACCAGGCTGATCGCGGAAGCCGGGTCCAAGGGCGCGAAGCTGATCGCCTTCCCAGAGACATGGCTAATCGGCTACCCAGCCTGGATCTGGAACCGACCCGTCGATTTCGAGCTCGGGGTCAAGTACGTGGAGAACTCGCTCGTAATCAACAACAATGACAACAACAACAACAACAGCAGCAGCAGCAGCAGCGCCAGCACAGAACTCAAACAAATCCAACAAGCAGCCGCAGACAACGACATCGCCGTGCACCTGGGGTTCAGCGAGCGGCGGGGGGACAGCGTGTGGATAGCGCAGCTGCTGATCAACCGACAGGGCCAGCTGGTCAGCACGCGGCGCAAGATGAAGCCGACGCACATGGAGCGGACGATTTTTGGCGATGCCAGCGGCGACTGTCTGAGCGATGTGGTGGAGATTGACGGCGTGGGCAGAGTCGGCGGGTTGTGCTGCTGGGAGCATTTGCAGCCTTTGCTCAAGTTTTATACTTTTTCCCAGGGCGAGCAGATTCATGTTGCTGCTTGGCCCGTGCTGGATCCCTTTGTTGAGGGGAGTCCTGGCTTTTGGAGTATGTCTGCTGAAGGGTGAGTTGTCGTCTGTTGTTGTTTTTTTTTTCTTTTTCTTTTTTTCTTTTTCTCTTTCGGCATCACAAATTTTAACCCCCTTTTACAGCACCCTCAGCACATCGCAGGTCTACGCGGTCGAATCGCAGACGTTCGTGCTCAGCGCGACCACGGTCATCAGTGAAAAGGGCGTCGAGGCCCTGCGCACCAAGGGCACCCCGTTGATGGGCACGCCCAACAACGGCGCCAGTGCTGTCATCGGGCCCGACGGCAGGATTCTCGCTGGCGGCCTCAACAGCCCGAATGAGGAGCTTGTGATTGCCGATATTGATCTTTCGCAAGTTGTCAAGGCCAAGACGTTTGCTGACCCGATCGGCCACTATTCTCGTCCCGATCTGCTGTGGTTGGGCGTGGATAAGAAACACAAGTCTGTTGTCGTGGTTAAGGATTGAGCGAAGACAGGAAGTGGGAAAATAATCGATGAAAAGGGGCAATGTACCTGACAATGTTGGTGATACAGAGTTAATCCACCACAATCATACAGCTCAAGGAAATCAATATCCAATCTAGTATCCAAAGAAATCTATACTTGAGTGACTCCTCCCTGACCCTGCTCATGCCGTCGAATCAGTATGTCCATTCATACCATTCACGCCATTGACTCCATTCATGCCATTCTGCACTATATCGCTAAAGGCAAGCTCCTGTTCGAGATTAGGCAATCCAGTGTCGTCGGCAAGCGCGTCATCCTGCGACTCATAGAAGCCCTCGTGATGAACTTTCAGATCTAAAACAAGCCATGTCAGCACAAGCAAAGGGTTGAAAGAAAATCAGCCATGTCACCACAAAAAGGTTCAGAAGAGGTTCAGAAGAAAATCAGCCATACTCACTGGTTGGAAACGGCCACCAGTCGCTCCAGTCCTCCTTCATAAACACATGGATCCGTCCAGGACTCGACTTGGGCTCACTGCTCAGCGGGTTGGGCGACGGGCAAGTCTTCTTCAGCTCGCCCTGCAAGCCTGGAGCGCGTTTCAAATTCTTCAGCTTCGCAAAGACCTTGAGTTGAGCAGCCATCGCGACTTCGACTATTGGCCGGCCCAAGCAGGCATGCTGGCCATGGCCCTGGTGGATGTACAACCGTCGATCACGGTCCAGCAGGATCTCTTTCGGGTGCGGGAATACTTTGTCATCAAGGCCGGCAGAGACAAAGTCAGTGTAGACTTCTTCGCCAGGCTCGACCGACACCTTCTTGCCTTGGTCGTCAACCTGAGACTCGACACGACATTTGCGACGCAGGCCATACGCTGCAGGCGCAAGACGGCATGCTTCCAGCGCATAGCTCTTCAGCTTCTCAAAGTCTTCGGCTCTGTTGGACCAGGCACAGGCTTGGATATCCGGCCAATGCTTCTTGTATTCATCCGACAGGTAGAGGTCGAGCATGAGAGCAAACTGTTGAGTCTGGGTGGCAACGGCAGCTGCACAGGTTGGAATGATGGTCCAAACGACCTCATCCGTCGACTTGCCACACTCGAGCAGTCTTTTGATCAATCTTGTCCCGTAGTCGCCCAGCACTCGCCCACTGCGTCCCATGTGGAAGAGATGGCTGAGATGGAGATACTCGTCAGCCTTGACTGCCTCGACAACTATTTTGACCAGTTTGGCCAGGCCATCGGTAGCATTCTTTGCACCAAGCCTCAGCTTGAAGGACCGGGCCGACTTCATGTCTAGGAAGACATAGGCAAAGAGAACAGACATGGCCAGGTAGAGGCTGTCGACCGTGACGCCCAACGGGTTGATATCATTCGGTGCCACCAGAGGCAGATGAAACATCTTGGCGGTGAAGATAGCATGCGACGGATTGCCTACGTCTCGGCAGGCATCCAGCTGGTACACGTCGTCGAACAAGCTCTGCGACCTGATGGTAACCAGTTGGGTGGTGAGATCTTCGTAGAACTTCTGCACCTCTGCAAGTCGGCTGGCTTGAACCTCATTCGGTATCGGGAATGCAGCACCATGGATGGCCTCGCCCACCTTTTGTCTCTGGTGGAAGTGCCACGGAGCGTCACCACTCAGCATGTAGTCATGTCCGGTCAGATACCGAGTATGGGCCCCCCATGGCACCTCGAAGCTGCTGTAGTCATTCAGCACTGAAGTAACAGCCTGCCATGATTTTATCGACTTGGGGAAGTGCGCGAACGAGGGCCTTTCGTACGAATAGTCTTTTTGAATGCCCAGCTTCTGATGAATCAGAAGATTTTCCTCCGGTACCGTGAAGGGGAACATGGCATAGACAGAATTGCCTTGGTAGTAGTTTGGAAGGGCGTTCATCAGAAGATTGTAGATGCAATGACCCTGGGCGACATCACGGTCTGACTTGATTTGGTTGAAGCCCCAATTTGTCAGGCTGGCCGGGGTGAAATCGACGGTGTAGAAGCGGTCACCGCGAGCAAGAGCGACAGCGTCAGCCAGGATCGCTCGTGATGTCGTGAAGCCAAGGCACAATCCAGATCCCGGGCCCAGCGAAGATTTGGCGTCCTCAGCAACCAAGCCGGGATACAATTCGACATAGTCCGGGTGCCCATATAATGATTTGAGGGCATGGGCTGTTGTTTCATCATGGGTAATGTCCTCGAACGTCTTGTGCGGATCGAGTTTGAAGAACTTCCTCAGCTCGTTCAGTGTGGCCACATTCCAAGCTCGAGCTTGCTTGATGCCCAGTATCTCGACCAGCTTCATGACAAGCGGCACGTTGCGCGGCCCAAAGGCGCCTGCCACGTCCTCGGTAGCATCGCTGAGAATATCGGCGAGATCCTCATCGCGGAAGCAATGGCGTGAGTTCCGCTGGTACTTGCCAGCGTCCAATGTCCACTTGGAGGGATCATCGCCCTGCTTCGCAAGCCATTGATGGAGCTTCATGCCGAAAGTGGCTTCGTCAACATCCTCTCCAGGTGCTGTGCCAAATACTTTGCCGTATAGCTCGTTTGTCCATTCCTCATCCCTTATGCTGATCGCAGAGTGCCACCTGTAAAGGAGGTTGAACTCAACGCTGACTTGGTTCCCAATGCCCAAGGGCAGGCCTTCGGTACCAAAGACGTCCGCGTTGGCTCGGGGATCCAAAGTCCACGTTGAGTTGGTGCGATTCAGGCTGAGGATTGTTCTGACATAGTCAGTCAAGATGATGTTTATATATAGTCCACTCGTTACCAGCCGAGCTGTCTGGAATAGATCCTCGTCCACTTTCCTTTGAGCAGACGCCGGGTCTCTGATCTTGGCACTGACAGAGAATCGACCGTCCTGGTTGATTTCCAGGAGCTGCATAGCCACGTAGTTGTGGAAACGGTTGAAGCAGACGAGAAGGGCTGCAACGCCTGGGGGGAAACCCAGAATCCTGGGGTTGGAGAAGGTGTCTGGTTTGAGCAGGCCGTCTTTGAAAGTGCGGACTTTGGCTTGATCCTCCAGGCTGCTGCCATACAGGGGTGACAGATCTAGGTAGGAAGAGGTCTTAACCCTTGCCGGGTCACGTTCATCGGTATGAAAGCAGTCATGGATGATGATTGATGCCAAGTAGAAGAGCATGCTCGAGATCCTGTTGGGGTGTTCGCGGCGCTCCTTTCGGGCGGCGAAAACAGAATCAAAGACCAGACTAGGGTCAGGAAGAACACCAAGCTGAAGGGTCTGTGGAGCAATGCTGCGGGCATAGTAGGAACCAGCCTTGCCCAGATGAGGATACATGACATTGTTGTTGGAGCCGTCAGCCATGCGATACTTGTATTCGTTCCCTTGGTAGGACAGAGGCGGGTGCTCCAAAGAATTCCACAGCAGCTTAATGAACGTGCCCGTGAGCTGATTGAGAGCTCCGTTACCCTCGGGAAGAGAAGCAGCAAGCTGAATGATTTTTTCCATCTGTGAAGCCTGTTAGATTGCACCTTGATCCTATGCTTCTTGCTTACCTGATACTTCCTGTCGTCAACGTACCCTCCATGAAACAGCTCAGAGTTGACGAATGATGAAATCAGGTTCACATTCTCGCCGATGCGGTTGGCCTGGCTTGCCACGCCCTTGAGGAAGTTCCCAATAAAGGGTGTTGGGGCGAGGGAATCAGAGGCACCGGCAATCACTGGGTTCGTCGGATCCGGCTTGCTGGAGAAGAGTCCTCGAATTGCCGTTGCGATGGTTGCGAAGCCAGAAGCAGCTGGCGCAGGACTTGCTGATCTTTCTCGAACATTTCTTGCTGGCTCTGGAACTGGAAGTGTACTTTGTGAGTACTTCCTCTTGCGCCCTGTTCTGGCCATCTTGCCAGTCTTGTTCGGGTTCTTCTTCCGGTCTGCAGGCGACATGTATGATGGAGAGCAAAATAGAGGAGCAAGGGAGAATGTCCCGGCATTTCAAGGGAGTGGAATCAAAAGGCATCCAGGCCAACCTTTCGTGCCAGGTACAGCCACATTGAGCTGAATGACATCGTCGGAGTACGAGCCAGGCTTGGAAGGAGTTGAGCTCATCAAGAGGATCATGATTGGACAGCAGGGGCGATTGAGGCGTCGAAGTCCTTCACTAGACCGTCCTCCTCCTTGCCATTCATCTCGCCGTCTTCAGGCGTCCCAGCTCGTGTCCTTTGGCGACCTTGGCTTTCTGCAGGCGACTCAAAATGTCGTCTCGTCACACATATCCATAATTCCGATAGAGCAGCATTGGAAAGGGAGCCAGCAAATGAGTGTGAAGAGATCCTCAACAGGGTGCCATACAGGTTGATGGTGTGACGAATTGATTGCCGTTTTGTACTATGGAGGAAGTTGCCATTGGCAGATACGACTGCCGTTTTGGTGCTGGTGCTTGTACTTTTGCTTCAACAATTAACCATTAAGTTAGCCCGCCGTTTTTCTTTTTTGAGGTTCTTCAGGATTAAAAATAGAAATTAGTTACGATCAGCGATTAGTTTGGATCTTCAAAGACGATCTTCAGGATTCACACTTGGGCCAGGCCAGGGGTAGATTGTGATTGGATTGTTTGAGTGCCTGTTCATGCCCTCAGGCCCTTCTTGTTTGACAGGCTCTCAACTGTAGGCTACATTGTCAGAGCAGTAACAGCTAATAAATCTGACTGCTGTTGTTTGCGGAAGTGAAGTCATTAGCTAGTCATGCCAAGGCTGCCTAGAGAAGATTAGTAGTTAATATTTTTGATGCCCCCAAAATCCGGCACAATCAGCCTCTATGGCGCAGTGGTAACGCGTCGCACTTGTACCACTGGGAGAATCCTTCTTCCTCATGCTAATGAATGCGAAGATCACAAGTTCAATTCTTGTTGGAGGCAATTCTTTTTGCTTTTTCGTTTTTTTTTTGCTTGTTCTGGGCATTACCTTGTTATCATGGCTGATGTGACTGCTGCACACTGACTACCAAAAGCAACATAACAGGATAAATAGGTTGCAGCTAAGATGCTTGGACTGAGGTTTGATCATTATTATTTTTGATTGTTACTTGTGATCAGGCAATTGGTGAAATGCCAAGCCGGGAGAAATCTTGGCGCACAGTTGCCTTGGCGCAGTTTTGCGCAACTTCAAGATTGTGAACCAACGTCCATCACGACCTACAATCTAGCAATAATTGTCAAATCCATCCAGCCAAAATGTCGAAGCGAGGGTCAGTAACCGTTTGGTACTCTCTACTAGCAAGAAGCTTACAATGACTGCAGTCGCGGTGCCGCCTCGGGCAACAAGCTCAAGATGACTCTCGGTCTTCCAGTGTACGTCCCACTCTTCTCGAGACAGTCGGTCATTGCCTCGTCGATTACTCGGTTGCGACCAGAGAATGCATTCTAACGTTTCCAACAGCGGTGCCATCATGTCGTGTGCCGATAACTCTGGAGCCCGAAATCTCTACATCATCTCAGTCAAGGGTATTGGTGCCCGCCTAAACAGACTGCCAGCTGCTGGTGTTGGCGACATGGTGATGGCCACAGTCAAGAAGGGAAAGCCGGAGCTGAGGAAGAAAGGTAGGCATTCAATATGAGGACACAGCGACCGCGAGTTTGGTCTAACACTTTGCAGTCATGCCCGCGATCGTCGTCAGACAGTCGAAGCCTTGGAGAAGAGCGGATGGCGTCTACCTCTACTTCGAAGATAACGCTGGAGTGATTGTCAACCCCAAAGGAGAAATGAAGGGAAGTGCCATCACCGGACCTGTGGGCAAGGAAGCCGCCGATCTGTGGCCCAGAATAGCCAGCAACAGCGGTGTGGTTGTCTGATTTGTGATGCGATTTTCAGTCCCCTGTGCCAAACATGCAGATATTAAAAGAGACGATGCGGAACATCTGAAGAGGGAGGAGCTTCGCGTCAGCAGCGACTGACCAGAGCAACGAAAAAATGTTTGCAAATTGCAGAAGCACGCTTCCATAGCAAATCAGCACGGCACCAGCGTCGAATCCAAGGCATCATCAGGCAAAGTTTGTTCTTGTTCCATTTGAGTCATGATGGCGCACCCATCTCACCATCCCACAAATGCCAAGGCTAGACCCATACCAAGTTAAGCCATTGGCTTTGTTCGTATTGCAAAAAGTACAAGTATCAGGGCTAGAAGTCTACAAGAGGAAGTTGTTGGATCCAGCCTAGTCTGAGCCTGGGCTGAGTGTGTTCTTGGAATGTGACGAGCTAACGCAGCAACGTTGTTGAGATTTCGTAATCCAAGGAAAACCTGCCTAGTGCTCCTGTGTGGCTTCATGTCCTGGTCTCCATGCTTCGTGGGGGGGGCGACACGTTTCGACACGCCCTACTCCGTTCTCGAGCATTTCGATCGTAAGTTTATGAAATCTGGCAGCGGGCCAAGGATAATACGGCTCGATACGACAGATTATTCCTCTCCAACAGGTAAAGTTGGGCTAGGATAGGAAAAGAGAAGGGTGTGTTCATACCCCTGCATCATGCGGGGAAGGCCTGACGATAATAATGCCCTGGTCAAATGGGAGGCAATGGTCTGACATGGCGGCACCGTTATTTTTTCTCTCAGAGCCATGAGTAGAAGACCACTGGCGACGGGACGAGCCTGGGGGATAATGCAGGTGTCTCGTATCGAGTTGGAGTAAGGAATTTCGGCGGTAGTGGCAAATGCTGGTAGCCTTGGCCCCCTTGTGCCATCCCTACACAGCAATGCCTAATGAAAGGGGAACTAAGGGATGATAAATTAGCCACATGGTTAGCTAATTAGGTTAGATCTGGTTTGCGCAGCGCGCCTGGAAACTGGGCATGTGATGTACCGACACAGTGTGAAGTTTGTCGAGTTTGTAAAGTTTGTGTGTCAGTTTGTGTGTACTACGGAGTAACAAGGAAATCTGGGCCGTTGCTAAACTTGTTCCATGATTAGGGCTCCAGCTATTGTCCAATGTCTTAAGGGAATCCCTAACCCTAGTCTTGGGCCTGGGATAGTGAGCTAAATAGAGCCCTAGTCTTTGGGTCTAGACCAAGCCGGGCCTGTGTCCTACTACCCAGATTGGCGGCATTCGCGGACTTCCACGTGATGAGTCGGCCTAGCTTTCTTGGCAAGCGATCCCTGAAGCCCTACAATTGGTCCCTGGCGTAGGCAAAGATGGGCCTGAGCGGGGGTTCTAGTTCTACAGTGTAGGCTCCAGACTGAGGGCATCCCAGATGCCACGCGCGGCACCAGCCATTCCTAAATCCGTGCAAGCTCAATCGCTCTTGCCGATTGAGCAAATCGGCTGATGCAGGGCATGACAGTAGTGGCCGACAAAAAAAATAATTACAGGCACCAAGGGCGAGCAGAGTGTCTCCGTCGGTCCTTGTCTAGCACATTAACAAACTCCCAAGGCCGGGCCGTGCGCCGTCCCAGCCAGCCAGAGCTGGTTTGCGGTTTGCGGTTTGGGGGGAAGATGCCTGTTAACAGGGCTGCAGAGCATCCTTGCTCCATCAGCCGAAAGGGTCGACCTGCTCTGTGCAGCGGCCGTTGTACGTCTTAACCATCCCTGCACCCATCGAGTCGGAGCCAGTGGTGACGAAAACGAGGCGCGTTTCCAGCACAGTGGTAAGTTGAGTTACCTAAGTTGCACCTTCCTGTATTCACCAGACGGCGCTAGTGCAGATTGGGGGGAAGTTCGCCTGTTTGCCCGAATTAGGGGCTGTAACTTCCCACGGCCACATGTCTACCCCATGGCTGGCGTGCCTGCCTTGCCAGGGTTGCGAAGTCTATCGAACTGCGCCAAGGCTCTGGGCTGTGACATTTTGGCAGCGGTAGCGGGCCACCAATGGCCTTAAACTGCTTGGTTCGTTGACACCAATGCTGCAATCTGCCTGCGCTGCCTGCGCTCCAGAGATGGGGGGGTCTTGTCTGACCGCCCCGTAATTGGAAACCGTTGAAATCACTGGATAAATGTTACGTGTTAAGGCTGAAAGCATCGGTGTCGAATCCATCCGCCTTTTTTCTTGGTACCCCCCTCCCCCCAAGGACTTGCCCTTGGGGTCTTTCTGACCATGGCCACTGGCAGTCTATTTCAGTCCACCGGTGGATGGATTCCCCCCTCCCCCAAGCCCAAGCTTTTCTTCATTCCCTTGCCACATCATCCCTTATAAGAATTCCATACCAGGGCTGACAGCAGCTTCGTCGTGTCGACCCGTTCCTGACTATACATCCATCTGTCACCAGGGCGTTTTCCCAACTGCCAGCCTCATTTGCTGGCTATTACTGCCGGCTTCGCCTTAATACGAGGGATCGCCGTTGGCCATCCCAGTCGTTTCCTACCCGTCAATAAGCTTGTTTTGTTCTCGGTCCACCTAGTCTTGTGCAGGAAGAAGAGTCTCAACTCGTCATATGAACACAGGCACACGCTGGCTCTCTAGCCTCTTATACCAGTGTTGATCACCGGTGCGGCACGCCAGTTTGCCTCGCCTGTGCCGCCTGGTACGTGTTGAGGTCCCCCCCCCTCCCCCGAGTTTGACGGTCAGCACCTGCTTCTTCCATGCCTGGCACGGGAAGTGGTGGCCCTCCTCGAAGGAGCCACACAAAGTCTCGCAAGGGGTGCAGGACGTGTAAAAACAGACATATTCGATGCGATGAGACCTTTCCACAATGCCGCAATTGCACCAAGCACAACTGTCGATGCGACTATATGGACATGCCCGCCGCGGGCGAAGAACCCATGAAAGGATCAAAGCCTCCTGACCTGCGCATGTCCCCAGAATTGCAGCAGCGACTCGACCACTGGCGGTTGACCGGAGACTCGCCCCTGGTCGAACTCAGGTCCAGCGACCCCGTCTACTGGACACGGTTCTCTACTCTCGACCTGCGCCTCATTCACCATATAGTCACCTTGTCGAGTGACATGCAGGCCAGAGGCTACAGTCAATGCACACCATGGGCCTCCAAGATGCCCAGGTTGGTTGTCTTTTCCTCCTTGCCAGGTAATGGAGCTAACTGTGGGCAGCCTGATTGCTGTGGCACTCTCGCACGATTTTGTCATGAGTGCACTATTAGCCATGTCAGCATACCATCTAGCATGGCAGACGCAAAATGCTGACACCAAAAATCTTGCCTACCACCACCAAGGAGTGGCTCTGAAGGGTCTCCACGAAGCAATCGGGGCTTTTTCGAGAGACAACTCTGATGCCATCCTGGCTGCGTCCATGTTGCTCTCATGGCAGGCGGCCGAATGGTATGTGTACCAATTGTGAAGACTGTCACCATCTGTGCTAATAGCCAGTAGGAGGCCATGGGCTTCGTTGCAGCAAGGGGTGTCAACGGTAGGTCGGCGGAGGCATGGGGATCAATCTTGCTGATTCGTGCAGGTAATGAATGCGATGCGGCCGTGGGCTCACGAGTCCGACCTTGCCCAATATCTGAATTTCCAGAAATCGATGGCCAGAGGAATGACGCCGAACACGCCAGCGTTTCCAACCCCGGCAATGCCAATGTCGAACGAGAACCTCAGACGGGTGGATGAGATGATGGCAGAACTGCATAACCTAAAAGTCCGTCTTGGGAATAACGAGGAACTTGCAGAGCACGTCGGCCGGCTCCTGGACTATCTGAGGCAACTTCAACAGAGCTTTCCGATTCCAGCACCCGAGCAAGCCTTCACCAGACTGCAGCCTCTTCGAGAACTTATATTCTGGCTTCCCCCACTCATCCTTCGTGCAGGGGAATACGACCTGGGCCCGTTCACGGTTCTGGCACACCTCTATGCCACCGCCCTCATTCTGGAGCCACTCTTCCCGGAGATTGGTGGCGCGTATTTCGGGGAGATGTGTCTAGCACCGCTGGAGAAAATCCACGATATCCTACGCACACGACGAAACTCTCAGCCTCAGGCAGGCGACTTTCAAGTTGCGCTTTCACTGGTCGAAGTACCGATGCAGATGGCGGCGATGTACCGGTCACGACAAGGACCGATCTTTACCACCTCTGCTGACGGATACCGGTCGTCCCCACATGCGAGTCCATACATGCAGATGGCGAGCACAGGCGAACCGGGGGCTGCCATATATGCACAGTCACCACATCCCGCGCCTGGCAGCATAAGCATGCAGGGCGCGTCTTACTTCCCGTCGCCAGCAGCGGACTCTGCCGCTCGGCGCGACTCTTCCAGCCTTCGAACGCAGCAGTCGATGAGCGAGAGGATATTGAACACAGGGGGTGGCTCCTACCCCGTGCCAGTGGCAAATGGGGGGCAGCGAGTCAGCATTGATGCTGCGGCGCGGCCAGACTACTACTATCCGCAGACCCAAGTACCGTACCAATACCACGGTGCCGTGGGCATGAATACTCGGTTCGTCACCCCTTCTCAACTCTGGGTCTGACGGACTCAACCGGCTGAGTTTCTTTCCGGACAGGGGACCAGATCCACGGTACTACGCCAGCGAACCGGTTGAGGAGAGAAGCAAGGGGAGGCAGTATTGACCCGGGATAGGTACAGATATTACGCGAAATGCGCACCATGACAATGTAATGTGGGTGGGTGGGTGGGGGGCCAGAGCACGCCCCGATTGTCGCACAGAGGAGAGGCCTGGTAGCTGCGTGGGCTTCGTCAAGTCGGGGCAAGCCTGGTCAGTGGTCAGTTACAGAGCAGAGAGTCGAGACTATATGATGGGGTCTATGGTGTTGGATGCTGACGCTTGGGCAGCACAGCGCCGTTACCATCACAAGGCTCATCAGACGCGTCTGCTCCCTAAGCCGTGACAAAGTGTTGCCAGGAGAGTGCGGTGGCGGGCGATGCTGTGCATGGACTGTTGCCCTCCAGGTTTTCCCCGGTCTTGTTTCCGATATATGCATGGGCGCATGCGCCGTGACATCACCAACGGCCCGCTTCAGAGATAATCAATTTCGTCTGACGAGGAGAAAAAACGCAGGCGCTAGTTGGAGGGCGGACGGAAAGCCTTTCCGGTGCCGCGCGCTATTTTAGGAGGAGAGAGGAGTAAAAGCGGGTCAGGTGACGCGCTAATCCGCTTGGGGGAAAGCGTCAAGGCGAAAGACCTTCAACAACATTGCATGAAAGCTTCACCGATTGGCCTCTGTTGCACTGTCGATTTTAGCATCGCTCTCAGTCTGTCCCGTCCTGGTATTCTGCATATGCAGTCCACATGCCCGGCTCCCCTTTAGGCTCTTGGTCGGGTTGAATCGCGGCAGTTTCCGTCTGATTATTTTTTATTCCCTGAAACAGAGAGTTTGGCCCTGGTTGACGGGTGTGCGTGCGTGTGCACAGGTGAAAGGAAGATGGCAGAGGCTGGGAGTTGGAACACAATCGAGAGCGACGCGGTAAGTTGCCCAATGATGCCAAGATCTCGCCAACAGATCGGCGGCCCAGATCAGATGAGATGCGATTTGGGCCTATTCAGACCTGACTGACTGAGGGGCTGATCTGCAGGGCGTGTTTACCTCTCTCATTGAACAATTGGGGGTGCAGGATGTGCAATTCGAGGAGCTGATCTCACTGGATGCCGATGCCATTCGTGCCTTGAGGTAGAGTGTAACAAGATGCTGCTCCGAACCAATGGATGGGTGGACTGACAAATCGGCTTCGCGATAGCCCAGTGTATGGAGTGATCTTCCTCTTCAAGTGGATCGGAGGCTCCGAGGCAGACAAGAGCCGGCCGCAAGACGGTACTTTTGACGGGGATGCCGTTGACGAGCATGGCCTATTCTTCGCCGCGCAGACGATCCAAAACGCGTGTGGCACGCAGGCAATCCTATCCGTCATCCTCAACAATGACCGAGCAGGCCAGTCCTCGTCCGGGATCGATATCGGCCCCTCACTGGGCGACTTCAAGGCCTTTACTGCTGGCTTCCCGGCCGATCTGAGGGGCGAGGCTCTATCAAACTCGGACCTGATTCGCGACACGCACAACAGCTTTGCCAAGGCCAGTCCCTTTGCGGACGAAACACAAAAGGACGCCAATGCACCGAGCGAGGACGTCTTCCATTTCATCGGCTACACCGTCCACCACGGCAAGCTGTACGAACTTGACGGGCTCCAGCCCTTTCCCATCAACCATGGCGACTGTACGGCCGAGGATTTCCCTGATAAGATCATCCCCGTGCTGCAAAGACGCATTGAGCGTTATCCCGCTGGCGAAATCCACTTCAACCTCATGGCGGTCTGCCGCGACCTCCGCATCAAGGCACGCGAGTTCCACGACGCCGAGGGCCTGGCAAGTGAGCGGCGCAAGCGTGCGCATTGGGACTGGGAAAACGCGCTACGGCGACACAACTTTGTGGGCTTCACTGGCGAAGTGCTCAAGGGTGTCGTAGGCGCCAAGTTGCAAGCTGGCCACTATGACAAGTGGGTGGCTGATGCCGAAGAGGCGACCAAGAAGCGCGTCCAAGATCGGACAGCCAAAACAGGCAAGCTGACTGCTTGATCTGACCGGACCTGATCTGGGCCTGTCATCTGACAGAAGGTAACAGCGGGCAACCAACCCATTCTAAGCGAGCACAAAACCATTCTGTATTATGACTGCAAAAGTTAAGCTGGTGTTGTACAGTAGGAGAATAGTGTTCCCAACTAGATCCCAGTGTCGATTCTACTATCCCATCCTGTCAATCCTGTCCGATTGTAGTAAAGAAATTCTACTATCCCATCCTGTTAATTCTGTCCGATTGTAGTAAAGAATCCGAGCAAATACCAACGCAGCAAACCACTTAGTCATGGATGATTAATAGCTGGCCAACCCAACCCCTCCCGCATCTCGCCTATGTACCCTCTCTCGCAGACTATATTTAAGTTGCAGTACATGTACTTGGTCTGTACCTTTGCCGTGCGTGCGTGGGTATGGGTGTGGATGGTGCGCCGGGTGGGCTGCGCCAGTGGGCTGTGCGGGTGGTGCGGGTGGTGGTGTGTGGTGTTGCGTGGCCTTTTGCGGCGCGAGCCTAATACTGATGGAGAGTATACATCCGGTTACAAGTACAGTAGTAGTATACACTATACTACTAATCACCATAACTTTCAATATCGAAGAATCTCGGGGCCATCAACCCCGCCACCCCAACCCACCAATCCACCCCGCACACGCCCACAGACTATCCTATACCATTACTAGTATAGTGAAAAACCAATTTACCTGTATAATTACCATGGTACACATAACGCTACACTGTACAGTGTAATTTTAAAAAAAAAAAAAGGAAAAACCACACAATCCCTGCCTACCTACCTACCCTACCCTACCCTACACTACACTACACCCTTGGTCGGTTAAAATAAACTTTCCCTTTCTTGCCTTTTTTTTTTTCTTTTTTTTCTTTTTGGGGGTGCATTAATTTTTTACACAAAAGTACCAGCTACGGCTACGGGTTGGCGGGTTTCGGTTAATCAACTCTGTGACCTTGACCTTGACGGCTACGACGACGGATAACGGGTGGTGGTGCGGTGCGGTGCGGCTCTCGGGAATATGCAATCTTTTTTTTTCTTGTCTTTTTTTTTTTTTAGAAAAAAAAAATTCCCTTCCTTTTCTTCCTTCCTTGTTTGGATGACACAGCACACACACACACACACACACGCACGCACGCCAAGCCACTGTGGGCTGTGGGCTGTGGGCTGTGAGCTGTGGGTTTGGGGTTGTGGCTGGTCTGGATGGTCTGATTGCAGTAAAAATAGACGAATGTGAAAATTGTTTTCGGCCTTGTTCTGGATCTTTTGGAAGGGGCTGTTAGGGGGGGCTGTATCTATACTACGTGCGTATATACGTATGAGAGTATCTGTAATCCTACAGTACATTATAGATTTTTCTTGTTTTGTTGTTCCTTTTTATTGTTCTTTTTCCTCTTTCTTTTCTTTTCTTTTCTATTCTATACTGCTGCAAAAGGATACAAAGCGGCAGGCAGACAAGCGGAAAGAGGGGGGGGGAGAAAAAAAAAAAAAGCGGGGGAAACGAAAACCGCGCCGAGGGAGGGGAATCTGACATGACATCCTGGCCCCCATAAAAAAGAAAGAAAAAAAAAGACCAAAAGGTCTTTTTTTTTTTTGTGCATAAAAGTATAGAGATAGAGATATACTCGAAAGTACATACATAGTGTGTACATGTGTAGCTAGATGGATTTCGAATTAATTCTGTCTGTCTCTCTCTTTTTGTTTTTCCTGAGGGTTGCTTGGAATTGATACCTATGAGACAAGTTGAGTTACACTCTGTACAATCCAAGCCACCAGCAACAGCACCAGGGGGGTGGCGCATTCCCCTGTTAAAATGTACACTGTACGTCCGTACCCATGGTGTAATGAACTCTCTCACATTCCACACTGGGGGAAGATCATATATCTATTTTTAGCATTTTTCTTTCCCTTTTTTAATACACTCTTTTTTTTAAAAAACAAAAAACAAAAAAAATCCCTGTCGCTCCGAAAAAAAAAAAAAGAGCCAAGAAAATAGAAAGCAAAAAAAAAAAAAAAACACTTCCTTTTCCATCCAAGCTTTAATGATTTCGGATAATTTCCCCGATTTTTCTCCTTCCTCTTTCCCTTTTTCTGTCTCGATGTGGGGTACTTCCTGTGTCCATTTTGTTTTCTCTCTCTGGTTGTTTTTCTTTCTCTTCGTTCCGTCTTCCGTCTTCCGTCCTCCGTCGTGCCGCTCATGTACACTAAGTATACATGCGAGTCCGAACCCCGCCGAATACTTACGGCTAGCGGGCAAGGCAGGCAGCAAGCAAACAAGTAAGAGCCTCAGGACATATATGTATGTATGTATACTGCTGCAAAAATAAAAATAAAAATAAAATGCAAAAAGTCCCAAGGTGAGATTCAAATCGAGTAGAATCAAATCAAGCTTTGTCCTTTGTGCCAACTCTTATCTTTTACACGATCTGTATCGATTGTCTGCAAAAAGACATCGTTCCAGGGGGGTAAGGAATAATAATAATCATACTCCACCATCGCTCATCCCGATGAACTGAACTGCTCCATTTCATTCTTGCTCCCTTTGTCTCGTTTAAGCTTGTCTCTCGATAGATTACCAGGCGGGGGTGTGGGAGAGTGGTGTCTCTGAGCTATTGATTGATTGACAGCACCCTAACGTGGGGACTCGTATACGAGGATGCATCAGAAAAGCGAGCTTGACGTTTGTATGAAAAGCAAACTTGGCGTGTATGATGATGGCGTCGACAAGTCTAGATACACAGTAGACAAGATGCCAGATCAATTATACAAAGGGGAAATTAACAACTTGATTAGAACCAAAACACCAAGTACAGGGTAGTTGAGCCAAGTTTGAACGTAGAAATTTGCAGCGGCAGACTGAATGTAAGAAAAGACCAACCGTGCTGTCAAACTTACAAGCAGGCAGAGCGAGTGTGCCAAATGAATTCAGACGGGCCGGTCAGTTCAATTGCTGCCATCCAAAAGCCGCATACAGGCGTTTCTCCTCTCCCTCGTGGTGGTCTGGCAAAGCACAACGACCACCACCGCCATATGCCTTATTATTATTAGAGCATCAGCTCCAGCACTCACCACAGTCCAATTTCATTGCTTTTTGAATAGTTGCTGGAGCGGCCAACCTCTCCTTGAGACAGCAGGTCAAGATTGCCATGGCAGCACACGAGGGGGTTTCAAACGGTCAGCCTTTCTTTCGATCGCGAAGAACTTAGCTGATCTGATTTGCCTGCTTGGTGCAAACCACGGCCTGCAGTTGTAGTCCGCCGTGCAACAGAATCTGTCGTCTGACCGTGCTCGAGTCTGTCGTCTGACCGTGCTCGAGTCTGTCGTCTGACCGTGCTCGAGTCTGTCGTCTGACCATGCTCGAGTCTGTCGTCGTCTGGCAATACTGTCGCGCTGGGCTAGACCACAACAACGCTTCTGTTGTTATGATTGAATGCGTACCTGGGCAGTGTAGCCATCTTCTCTTCCGGAGAAGTTGTGTTATCGGAGTAGACCAACCTGGTTGCTTTTGCCTTTTCCTTGTCTTTCTTGGCCACTTTATCCTCCGCCTCCGGAGCAGGAGTGTGTGTGCCGGCTTCTGCAGAGTCGGTGTGCGCAGGCGCGGCCACACTGCCAGCACTTGCAGCAGCAGTGGCAGCGGCCTGTCTCGATGCCGAGGCGATGAGATCGTCAATGGACGAGGCCGAAGGCGCCTGGCTCGCCGAGAGGGGAGCAGAAGCGTGGGTCTGCTGCTGGGCCTGCGGCAGGCCAGGATTGGGTGGGCTGTTTTGCGCGCGATACTGCGGCTGAGTGACATGATTCTGAGAAGAAGGGAGCTGACCTTGATGCATCTGTTGAAACTGGAAAGCATTGACAGGCGGAGCACCAAATGCAGGACGCTGTGGCAGTCCTGGAGCAGTTGGCAGACTTACACTTCCTGTTGCAATAGGTAGAGGGAAATTGGCACTGCTTGGCGGCGACGTGTGGCCTGCAAAGCCATGTGCAGCTGCGCCCGGTGCGAAACGAACACCGTTGGCCTGGCTCGAGTACTGCCCTGAGCCAACTGGCGGGTACGGCTGCGTGGCGAACGCAGCCGCGCTTTGGTGGGGCGGGGGTGAGAATGCAGGTTGCGGCGGATACGAGCCCGGCGCTTGGGGCTGGAAGTAGGGCTGTGGCTGATAGGGGGCCGCTGCTGGAGCGTGTCCAAACGGCAGCTGCGCCGGCGCCGTGGAGGGGTAAACGGGTTGCTGGCCCAAGCCAGGGGCACCGGTGCCAGGAGAATACGACGGAGGAGGGCTGTAGGCACCATTCGGCGGTGCGGCAACAAACGGCTGCTGCGGTTGTTGGTAAGCGCCATAGGCCGCAGCGGCGGCAACCTGGAGTAAAGGTCAGAACCAGGCTAGATAACGACCGGGCAAATACAAATATACTTACATATCCATTTGGCGGCGAAGTCTTTGGCGGCGCAACCGGCTGCGGTGTGCTCCGCTCGCTCTGACTGCCGTCGCCCTGCTCGGCGGCAAGTTTGGCTGCCTTGTGCTCCGCCAGCCGTTTCTTCAGGTCTGAGGCCGACTCTAGCTTCAGCTTCTTCTGGCCGTTTGTCGCTGATGAGCCTGGCGCAGGATTACCCGTGGCAGCCTGGCGCTCGGCCTGGGCTTGGTGGTAGGCGGTCAGGACGCGCTGGGTGTGTTGCTGGACAATGTCCTCGGGAATGCCTTCCATGCCGAAAATCTCAATGTCAAGGCCGACTCGGTTGGGAAGAGCGTTGTCCACCGCTGTCAGATTCTCCTTGTGCACTTGACTCATGTGCACGCTGAGTCCTGGCCACGAGTCAGTTTGAGATTGCCACCAGATGAGCAGGGGCAACTGCTACTTACCGCCAGCGGTATTCAGTCGGCGCCCGCATCTCTCACACTTGAAATGCTTGGCCTTCTGGTGGTTGATGAGGATCTTCAGGTCATCAAAGTCCCGTTCGCAGTAGTAACACCACGGACGCGCGAGGACTTCCTCCAAGTCGGGGTGATTTCTCTTCTTCTTGGTCATTGCTGCGCCGGGCCACGTGGTTCAGAGCTGGATCTGGCGAGTCGATGCCTTGTCTAGCTGATATCATACAGCGAGGTAATGAGATGATTAAAGGCCTTCTCTCTTTGATGACGAACAAAGGGGGAGGACAGAAGTGCCAAGCCTGACAGGCACCTCGTCAGCTGACCAGGCTAGCCCAGCCGCTAACCTAATGGGGCAGACTACTCGTTTGCGAATTAAGCATAACTTGAATTAAAAATACCCTATCCACTACCTTAACCCTGTACCTTGTACCCAGCAACAAAACTGCCACCAGCACCAGCACCAGCACCACCAGCACCACCAGCACCACCAGCACCACCAGAGCACCAACACCAGTACCCATCAACTCGTAGCCAAAGCACCATTTCACCAATTACAGACTCATTGCCGTCACCGATTCCTCATGCTCCTTCTTGGAGTATCGCCAGAGTCCTCTCCTCTGCCGTCTTCTGTAGATTCCCGCCGGCTCCGTCGACTCTCCTCCACAATGCGATTGGCGCCTCGAGCTGCTGCTCCTCCCTTGGTTTGCGCCGCAAGCTCCTTCTTGCGTGGTCGCTTATCTCGGTTGTCCTTTCTCCATTCGGCCCACTTCTTGACCATGGACCAGCTTCGCACCGGATTGATGCCATTCAGGATCTTGTCCTTCCACTCGAGCGCCTTTGCTGGGTCTGGGTGCAGCCAGGTGTGATCTTTAGCCAACGAATCCCTGAGTTCGTTGTCTGTCCACTTGCGGGCCTTGAGCTCCTCCGACGTCATTGCACCCCAATCTGGCATCTGGTGCACTGGCAGTGGTATTCCCGCCGCTTCGGCTTCGGCTGCTGCCCGTGCTGCTGCCTCTTTTGCTTTGGTGTATTGATTTGGATGCTTCGGTTTGTCCGAATTCCACGACAGATGAACACCGGCCTTGATGCGCTTAGGCACAGGTGTTGCTTCTTTCGTATCCATCGCCGGTGTCGCCGGTCGTTTCCGGCTGGGCGTAGATGAAACCGACCGGGCCTCTGACCCGTCCCTAGTAGAGGGCACCCTCCTGCCGGCAAATCGCGTCCTGGTAAGCCGCTTATTCACAGTCGTCTTGCTCGGAGTGGCAACCGAGTCTTCGGTCTCAAGGTCAGAGTCTGGATAGATGACCGATCCCTTCTCGTCGATGGCTCGCCTCACATACTTGCCCGTGTACTCGTCGTGGTGTTTCTGGGCTCGCGGGATCAGCGCCTTGCCATCGCGATAGATCGGAGTCCATCCGTCCGGGTTGCGCTTGTCCTTGGCGCGTAGGAGCCGGCCCTTGTACTGACGGTCATTGGGGATGAAGCCGCCCTGGGCAAATGGATCGGGCACCAGGCGAACGTCGCGTTTTTCGACCTCGGACACCTCTTCGGCAAGCTTGCCGCCGATCATGCCGGCCGAAAACAGACACGGCTTGGGCGCTTCATACTTGTAGCCGTAAAGCGCGGCCTCTTTGCTCTCCTCAAAGTCAATAGGGTCGGCCAAGGCCTGTGGATCCTTGACGGTTCCTGAGGTGCCCTTGATTCGGTCAATGTCCTGGGCAATGGCCATGTATTCATCCTGGGCCGCCTTGAGCGCGATTTGGTTGTTCCACGTGGTGGTAAATAGTTGCAGGTGTGAGAAGGTGCTGGCCTTGGGGAGAAAAGCTCCGGCGTCTCGTAGCAGCCGGAAGCCGTGCTCGTCCAGCTCCTCGCCCACATACAGCTGCGGCCGAGCAGAGTCAGGAAAGGCTTCTGACCAGAGAGCATCCAGCTCTGATACGGCCATGGTTCAAATACGAGATCGGGCTTGGTTTGCTGATGGGCAAGGAGAAGGCACTGGCAGCATGAAGCAAGTCTGGCAACTCTAGCGCGTCGCAAAGCTGACAGGAGATAATTCTGGGCAGGCAAGAAAAGATAACGACAGCATGTCACAGGCTCATGACGAGCGAAGGATGGACGCCAGCCCGGGCCATTGTTGCTCAGTCCTGAATAGAAAAGAGTAGTGAAGGGCCGGGCGTGTGTGTTGCAGAAATGCTTACATCGGCCGCCGGCCCTTTCGGGTTAGCGCGCACAAACGGACCAATGGCACGTCGTTGCTTCCACTCACTCCAGAAATTTTCCCGAACCCCTTTGCTATTGATCAACTCATCAACTCATCAACTCTCAACTCTTCATCCATTCATCAACTCATCAACTCTCAACTCTTCATCCATTCATCAACTC